>JBBMOC010000116.1:671878-713815 GCA_037975185.1 Centropyge bicolor
GCCTGTGGTGACAGGAAGCATTTTGGAAAGTTGAGCAGCATTACTCAACAAAACAAACTCCTATTAGCTATTTTTAAGGACGTCAAAATATGACATAAATCTGAACTCACTTTGATGCACTGAACACCTTTCAGTCTAAATTTAGCTCTCAGTTTTTGCATTCCAACAGAGGGCTGATTAGCAACAGTCTGGCTTGATTTTATGTGAGCATCATTCCCCTGACTGAGACTCTAGACAACAATAAAATGTGGCAGAGCTTAAAATCCTGCGGTTCAAAGGTGTCAGACATTGCACCGTCGAATCTGGCTGTGCAGACGCTGCGGCAGAGCCTGAGCCGTGTCTGATAAAGCGCGGAGAGTCGGCGTGTTCGACACAGACTGCAGCACCTTGTGTCGCCCCGGAGACGCAGAGGACGAGACCCAGCTAACTCGGGCCGACACCGACACTACAGCAGCCACGGGGCCTGAACTTCAGCGGCTGACACAAGCTGGAGAGCAGCCATTGTGCCTCAGGAGGAACCCCCCCCACACACACACACCCTCACACCCACACGCACACACACAGCCTCAGCGAGGATGGCGGGGACATTAGCAAGTGTCAGGACGGCGAGCTGATCTGAGCGCAGCGGCGAGCGGAGTGAGAGGACAGTGATTCGTGGCGACATGTGATGATGTGCCCGGCAAAGTATCTCTTTCTGTGCAAGCGATATAAAGACTGGTGTCAAAGTCGCTCATGTCACTTCCTTTGGTCAAGGATTAATCCGGCAGTTGAAAGGAACAGACTTTTCATCTGTCACGCCACGCGAGTTTTCCAATTTGTGTCCCGAACCTCCTGAACACGGTTAATTGCGACTGGCATAAATGCAATCTATCCAACAGAATCAGAATCAGAATCAGAATGGCCTTTATTATCATTATACAGGATGTACAACGAGATTGGAGAGCTTCTCCTTCAGTGCAATAGTCAAGTTAAAAAGTATACAAAAATGTATAAGTAAAAAAGACAGTTTAACAAGTTAAAGGGAGGCTTAAAATATACAAGATATATACAGATGAGATGCAGACTTGTGGACAGCACAAAAGGTAGATGGTAAATACTGATGGAAAATAGTCCAGATTTCTATGTTGTTCACATAATATTGCACATTGCAGATATGTATTGCACAGACACCGGAATATGTATTAATTTTAGTGCAAATGATGAATGGTATATACCAGGGGTTTTCAAAGTGTGGGATAGCGAGCCTCCCTAAAGAGAACTCAAAAGCATGCCGCCCCCCCTTTACCCCCCCTAATTATTATTACTATTATTATTGTTATTGTTGTCGCTTTGTATGTTCCACACAGGCTTAAAAAAGGTTTTAAACAATAAATGTTATACACATCTTTATTTTTGTAAACATCTTAAACATGTTTGTATGTTTTTAAACATAGTTTTAAAACATTTTAATCATCTTTATCTGTGTGTGTGTGGACAAATATCTTTTTAAAACACATTTTTAACATCTGTATGTTTTAACATCTTTTTTAAAACACATTTTAGCATCTGTTTTTAGCATATTTTAACGGAGCTTTTTAATATCTTTTTGAATACATTCAATTTAAGGCCTCTTTGAGTTTACATGGTCGCATACTGTCGTTAGCTAGCACCTCTTTGCAGATAACATTCTGTCGCAGCGGAGCATCATCAGGACCAATACATGAAAAGCCAAACTTTAAATAATCAGGGTCATACTTCCTCCGTTTTCTGCTCGCCCCAGACTCTGTGTCCTCTCTCACTTTCACTTGAGATACTAAAAATCCATCCATCTCGTCTCTTGTCAGATGTTTACACTTTTTTTTCTTTTAGGGTTTATTTTTCACTCGCCGCGCCTCCCCTGAAGCCCTCTGGCGCCCCCCAGGGGAGGCGCGCCTCACACTTTGAAAACCGCTGGTATAAACAGATGAGTAAAAGTCACATATGAATGTATTGCACATGGGCTATTAAATAAATAAATAAATAAATATGTTTCGAGGTGATACCAACCGAACATACACGAGCGCGAGCACGCCTCTCTGATATACGGCCGAGCATCAGTCTAAACATTAGCGCCGGATAAGTCTATATTTATAACATTCCGCTCCGGCTCATACACCAGCAGAGACTGCACAGTCAAGGCTTTGTCTTCCGCCTGGATGTGCATTAGGGTAATTAAAAAAACTCAAGGACTGACCTCACCAGACGGATTATTTCCTGAGTCAGGGAGCGGCCTTCAATCTTAACAATGGGATTCTCCGGGATATTGAAAGAAACCTTTTTCTTGTCTAATTAATAATCTGAAGCACGTGGGTAATATCTGTGGACGTCTTGGCCGTTCTGCCTTCGCAAGTGAGAGCGAATCATTTCAGAACTTGTAATTATGCATCCAGTTCGTCAAAACTGCAGCTAATGCCAAACCTTCTCATTACACAGCAGAGCTATAAAGAAGTAAATAGTGATAATGAGAATATGGAGACTATCGTTTAGGATAGGAATATTTTCAGTTCAGTAAATTAAAGTTGAGCAAAATGGTTATTGGTTGGGTTTTTATGAAACGAATGTGAGCAGTGAAATGCAAATCATGTGGTTAAAACATGAATAATGAGAAGCCACAGCATCAAAAGATTAACCCATGACACACTGTTGGACGTGTCGTTTCAAAACTGTCTGTATGAATCTGCTGCTGTAACAAACTCTACTCTCCTCTTTCCATTGAGCCGCACGAGCATCAGCGAGGTCCGGCGGTGAATTTGGGTGATGAGGTCTGACTCACAGCCGGAGTTCAATTCATCCCAAAGGTGCTGAATGGGGCTGAGGTCGGGGCTCTGTGCAGGCCAGACGGGATTCTCCACGCTGAACTCAGAAAATCGCTTCTTTATGGGGGGGGGGGGGTCACCGCCATGTCACAAAGTTGGACAAATGCTATTGGTTGAAATATCATAATATGCTGTAACATGAAGACCCTTTTTTTGGCAACAAGGTTGGCATTAAACTACTTCTCTTTTCCAGCTGTGACTCCTCCAATACAGTTGTGAATTAGGTGAATGTTTAAGTTAGTTTAAAAGTTAATCAAGTTCTGAATGTTGCTCAACATAGAGACATCTTTTTTCTATGCAGTCACTTTTTCCTATTCTTTTTTTTATATGGCAAATACTATTGTATTACTTGCTGCTGTACAAGCAGGAAGTCATTCAGAGGTGAGAGTAAGAGCAAATCCAGAAGAACACTGCAGCGAACTGTAGTTGTTGAATTCATCAAATATTAATGCAGAATTTTCAAGTGAACTGATTTAATTTGAAGCTCTGTGATTGGCTGTTGCCTGACAAGATCTTCTTTCAGAAAACCAGATATTTTCTTACCTAGTTGCTAATTTTTTTGTTCTTAAATTCACCTTCATTTTCAGCCTGGCAGTGTTTTCTTTTGCCTCTGGACTCAGGTAATCCTCAGATAACCTCTGTGACTGTGTTATCTTTGCAGGTGGGAGAAGGCAGCTCTCTCACTTGTCATGCACAGAGCAGATATTGTGTGATTTGTATTTTAAGACGTTGTGCTCATTTCAGGATCTTTCATTAGAGCGGGCCGGGCCTCTTCGTGCTGCTGAGTTCACATCAGCTCACATCAAACACTCATACAGCGGCGGGCTTTATTCACTATTCCACTGCCCTTGAAAATTCTATTATAGAAATCCATTTGCTGGACTGAAATGACTTATTCCCCGAAGCCTTTGAACCTCTGCAGAGCCGGTCAGAGCAGACGACGTGCGGCGGTTTCCCGCTCGGACGTAATGACAGCCGCACGGTGCAGAGTGACAGGTCGACACCTCGCCTCCCCGCGGAGAGGTCAGGGGGAAGGTGGCGACGCCGCTCGTCTCCACGGGCGCCAGCGGATGATGGTCGCGGACAGACACGCGATCGATACGGCCCTGACAAACGGCGGCGGTGTCAGGGCCGGCCTGACTGATGCGCTGGCTTGATGATGGAAGTAATTTCTTAAGAAAGTGTAATGGCTTGTTTCATTAAGCTTCGACACCGGCCATTACGTATAAAAATATAGCTTCTAATTACACGTATTGGATCAGTTACAACCGTTTCCTTTAGGGTTTGGCTCTATTAAAAGGGATTGTGGATTTTAAAAGTCCTGCAGCTCCGCAGCTAAAATTACTGCTGTGAAATTTACAGGGTCAAACTCTGATCTGGGCTGTTTTTATTTGGTAAAACCACTTAAAGGTAATTACTAAGCATGTAGTGGCCATCGCTCAGAGTACCCACAATGCATTTCAACAGGTTCCATTTACTCCAAAGGGTTGTTAGAAACATGGTGGAAACATCAGAGATTTATTTTTTTGTATTCAAAATGTAAAAAAAAAAAAATTAAAATCACTGCAGCCGGGTGAAACTTCAACAAAAACAAGATTTTCAGGGAGTGCTAACTTTTTAATCTTGAATGCTAACCTTTGAATCATTTAGCATTAAACCCTTTGGCCTTTGATCGTGTGCTGGATTGTTTAGTGGAGCGAACTGGTGTCACACAAGTGAAGTGATTCTTTTTTACACTCTAATAAAATAAAATAAAACAATGTCGTTATCGTTGTGTTTTATGAGCACAGTCTGTGAGGAATTACCCAGAGAGCCTTAAAGTGAACACATGTGGCATCATCACATATATAAATGATCACTCTGTTCATCTTTGTCAGACTCATACAACTGAAAAAAATTCAACCTTAAGTCAACCTCGGAGCCAGTTAATACGTTAATAAGCCAGTTTCTTTTAGCAGCTTGTTTGAGATAAAGAAATGAAACTAAAAGAAGCTCCAAACAAAGAGAGACCCACAAGACATGAGACAAATCAAACACTGATGAATAATAGAAAAGTTTTTTCTCTGTTGTTGACATTTAACAAAACATCTACAAAAGCAAAACTTACAATACTTGTCCTCTTTGTTTAGCCTTTGTTTTCTCAAATCCGTGCATTATGCATCATTATTCTCTTATTCTGTTGATATACTGATGATACAGAAACTGAAGTCTGTTTTACTGTTGAGCCAAACTCACTTCACATCCTAATTTTCACATTGATTCAGATACAGATTTCACTGTTGGCGACGATCGTCCCTCTCAGTATGTAAACCTGAACCTCCAACGCTGTATTTACACGCTAATATGAGACGTTATTCAAATGACTACATACAATATGGTTCCCTCAGTAAACAGGTCAAAAGGAGGAAAATATTTCCCTGCACTCTGATGCCACCGCTTCGATTCCAGGAAGCAATCTTGCCACCAACTTCCGAATGTCACTGCGATATTAGTCAGAGAGAAAATGGCAGAGGAAGCAATGAGTCACGGTGATATTTCACTGGGAGACTCACACTTGGTGAATCTAGTTATTGGAGGCTCGACACCCCCCTCGTACACAACCATATTAGCCGGCGATGATAAACCGTGCCGTTATGTAACGTGACAGGGCGTCGATAATGACAACAGGGGGATGCTGTCGTTACAGAGGAGTTTTGTTGCGCTGCAGCCATCGTGAATCCGACACAGACGTTGGCCTGTAAAGAGCCACGAACACGGAAAGATTAATGTATGGTCTGACATACTGAGATTAATCAAAGGCAGCAGCGGAGTGATCCCAGTGTCTGCTTCGAATCATGCCGCGTATTTTTGCCATAAGTGTTTTAAGGATGGAAAGTATTTGGTGACCTCAGCCTGACAAGCAGGGAAGGAATGTAATATCGAGATTTGTTCTGAGTCTTCACGAACTTTTGATTGACTTCAGTTTTAACGAGGTTTTACTCTCCGTCATCATTGTAATAATGTGCTGTAGGTGGGTTGATTCACTGTGCCATTGATCACCCAGCTGGTCAGTGAACGCCACGTCCACTCTGAAGCTGCTCCTGTTCTCTGGCTGTCAAATAGTAGATTGGCTCTAAGCGCCAGTTTCCCCCCACCACTTGTTGGCTGCTGACTTTTTAAAGCAGTATGTGGTCCGCTCGCTGAAACGCTGTTCGTGTGTGGTGGTTGATAATGATGCATTGTGATGGAACGATTCCAGTGGGCAATTTTGGACTCGAATTGCTCAGGAAGAAATTGTGATTATAGGAAAAAGAATAGGTTGAATGATTTCAAAGAAAAACATGCATAATGCATATGTGAGAGCAGGCTCTGAAATTAGCACCCGCCGCCTGCAAAATGTGGCTAAATTATTGGCAGCGCAGGTAAAATCGTCAGGCCATCAGCCACTTTGGTGGAAAGAGAAAGTGCACAACAGAAAGACGAATTTAGTGAAGTTGGTGTATGATTGGACAGAGCTACATGTTTGGAAATGGCTCACAAATGCTGCATAAAAGCAAAGGGACAGAGGGTTTGCTTTGTATAACCTAGATTCCAAAAAAGGTGGGACGCTATGTAAAATATAGATAAAACAGGGTCTTGACATATACTCTATTAACATATATGTTTGACCTCATCAGCTTCATTGATTTTTGCAAATGTATATGTTTATTGTTGTTGTTGTTTATTGTTGTATTGTTGAATTTGATGGCAACAACAAGTTTCAGACAGAAGCAACAAAAGACTGTGAAAGTTGTGGACTGATCCAAAAACACCTGTTTGGATCCTTCCACAGGTAAACAGGTTCATTGTTAACAGGTGATAGGATCATGATTGGGTATGAAAGGTTCATCCTGGAAAGACTCAGTCGTTCACAAACGAGGATGGAGAGAGGTTCAACACTGTGTGAACACATGGTTGGATAAAGGAGATTAATACATGGAGTCATGTGCAAACACAATTGATTGCTTTCTGGATTTATTTATGTTTTACACAGCGTCCCAACTTTTTTAGGAATCAGGATTACATTTTCTCTGTTTATTATTATCTATTAGAACAAAAAATTCCACAGTCAATCATCTCAATACACGTACAGTTGTTGTTGTCAGTTGTTGTTGAGGGTCAGCGTGAGGTAAATTTCATCATCAGAGATTGTATGCTTAGCTTCAGTGTGGACATGAGCGTACTTCCTATTTGTTGTGACCACCTTGACCTACACTACAACAAGCTACAGAGTACGTCTGCACATATGTCCTCACTATAGTTAATAACTGCATTTATGTCATGACTGCATTTTCTCTGCTGCACACTGTAAATAATGTAATATCTTTCCAGTGCAATACCATAGAAATGTCTGTGCAATAGCATTCATAGCATCCTTATTCTCATATGAATACAGAATGTCTATTACTTATGGATGCCAAAAACAAGGAAAACATGTAACATAGTGTAAATACTCGACCTCACCTGTCACTTTATTGTCCTATGCCACTTATTGTTTCTTCTTTTTTATTGCTGCCTTATTTCTTAATTAGCCACTTACTGGTATTTATTTTTGAGTCACTGTTTGCCCGTTCTGCTGCTGTGACAAGTAAATTTCCCCTAAGGGGGATCAATAAAAGTTATCTTATCTTATGTGGAACACTTCCTCCAAGCAGATTCCAGAGTTTATAAAAGCATAGCATTGTGAGGATGCAGCCATTTCATACACGAGACATCCTGTATATAACACAGAACTACAGATGAGTGTTCGACCCATGTTGGGCCCCTTGATATGAGTCAGCCATCACTGAGCAATGCAATGTAATTCAAACACACAAACCAGAAAACTGTAGAGTAACACTGGGCTTAGAAAAATAAATAAACCAGTCAAAGAAAATGACTGCTAATATCACATTAAACTCCAATACTTGAAATGTATGTCTCAGTAAAATCCACCTCCTCAGGATCATCCATCCCCTCCTCCAAATTTCATTTATCCAGTTAACTGTACAGTTTTAGCTTTGATCCTTCAGAGGTGATTCAACACTGAATACATGTGAAGATCTAAATACTGTATCAGAGGCTGTCTTTTAAAATTTCTGTACAATCCATAGGAATATTTTGGTATAGAAGTGGTCTGATATTAGATCTCAGTCGGCCATATTGAGACCAGTGTTGACTCTTCCTCAGTGGTATTGACCTTCCTTTATTATACTGTCTGATGCTGCTTCACCTGATCCTGAACACCGGGCAGGAAACCTCTCATCTGTCCGTCCTGTCTGACTGTTCTGGATGTTTCTCCGTCATTCGCCCTGTTGTCATTCTCCTCACTGCGCTCATTTTAACACCCAACACCAGCACCTCCAGATCATATCAACCCAGCCTTGTCGTGAGACGATAAAAGGCCAGGTCGCTCAATTCACCGGAGACAAAAAATACAAAGTGAACTAAGGCTGAACAAGCTGATTAACAGCAGCACGAGCCAATATGATTACTGCCAACAGGTTCCTGTACAAAGCAACCATGACCTTGCATTAATGAATTTCAGCCCGCCTGCTATTATCATCTTAAAGAGGCCATATTTAAAAGGCGCTGCTGATTGTAATGAGGCACTAAGTGAAGATTTAGCGGAGGCCTATCTCATCCAGTCTCGGGGAACACTCCATTCTTTGCAGCAGCACTGTGAGTCAGCCTTATTTTCCTCCTCTGCCTGTGTAATGGAATCAAACTGGGGGTGAGATAATGCTTGAGTTGGCAGTCAGGCACAGCGCCCACATCCCTCAGCACAGGAAGTCCACCGAGCTCGGCGCGGTGCACTCCTGCCATCTGCTGGTGGGAGGCGGACACGTCGCTCGGAGAGCAGATGCGTGGCAGACTGACAGCTCCGGACGGCTCGGCTGTTTGGAAATGTTAGAGAAGGTCAGGACATCCTCTTGGCTCAGGAGGCACGTTTTGCTGTAGTTTTCTCTCCGAGGCTTTTCTTTCTCACAAACACGCTCACAAAGCCACCTGCTGTGTTCAACCACAGCCCCGTGCTGCCAAAGGTTAAGTGCCTGACTCAAGAGGACATTGGCAGTGTTTCCAGTTTCCTGTGACTGATTCTGCATCAGTTCAGGGGATTTAAACAGTGAGTTCACTATTCTGCCTCCTACAGCCTCCAATTACAGCTACAAGCAAATGTGTTTGCTGTTATGTGCAGATGTTTTGTGAGCTGGAATGTTTATTTGAATTTGTTTCATCATTCCGTCTTATTTCTTCAGAGGTAAATTTTTAACCATTTAACCAAATTGTCCAGGTTTGCAAACTGGAAAATGAATTGAAAATGGCATTGGACCAGTTCTCCCATGATGCATTTGTCTCCTTTCCAAGTGATTTATCCTGTAGTTCACATACAAACATTAGGGCGGTGATGACAACACAACCTTAGTTTCAATGTAGCTTTCAATCAGAACGTCCCACTGAGAATTGCTGAACATTCACATTTAAAGTCTCCATCTGCCATTATTTTTAGGTGGCAGATATTATTTCAGTGGCTAAAACCATAGTCAGCATGTGAACGACGTGTGAAGTGCTTTTTAAAAAAATGAGGGTTGAAGTAGAATTGAAAAAAGAGATGTAAAATTTTGACTTTGCTGATGAAGGATAATAATAGTAATTTTCTGAAAAGGTTGTCGAGTTGAGCTCCTCATCAAGTTTCTCTGGTTAATTTTAATCAACCATGTAGCTGAGACAAGAGCTTGTCCTTTCCCAGACTTTTGCGTGACTGACAGGAGAAAAACTTCCTGTTGATTTTCATCATAATTGGCGTCAACTCCACCAGACGTGTGGTGTTTGACCTCGATTCAAATCTCAAAACTAAAAACACTGAAACATGTTTGATGCTGTCAATCAAGCACAGGTTGGTCTGTTCACTTCTATTGATCAGAGAATGTCATTAACTCTAAAAATCTCTTGAATCAAACAAGCTACTGAAGAGACTGCCCAACAGCGCCCCCTGGCTCCTTCTTAACAAGCTGCAGGTTTGGTCTATGTCATATTTGAGGATAAGCCACAGAGGAATAAGGCAGAATAATCACTGATTCAGTTTCAGAATCTGTTTCACTCCTTTGTTACAGACGTGACTTGCTTAAACAAACTTTTTGCATTATCAGAAAAAAGTCTAATTCTTAATATTTTTAACTAATAGATCTGTTTGTCAATTTGTGAGGAATAAAAAACTCCAGTCATGTGTTTTAAATTTCAATTACAGGTTAAAGAGCCTCACTAGAGTTTGTTGGCCGGACTCAACATTAGACACAACATATAATCTCTGACATGCTCCTGGGCCTCCTGAACCATCCAGGGTCCACACACATAATGTTTACATTGAGCCTTAAGGTGCAGTTTGAGATTCAATTTCAACTGTAGTTACTACTTATATAACAAGATCTTAAAATAGAATCAAATGCTTTAATGTTTCTTAGATATTCATACACCAATGATCCAAGACTATAAATGATCCAAGACTATTAGAATTAAATGTTAAATAGTCAGTGGTGGAGGAGAATTTTCAATATCACATAAGTGAAGGAATACTCTGTTAGAAGTATCCTCCTAAAATCTTAAAGTCTTATTGATAAAATATGATCAGAATTTATTTTTTGTTTATATTTTGTATCAGTAAGTAACTAAAGTTAAGTAATATTTGCCTCTGATTTGCTGTGGTGTTTAAGTATAATGTAGCAGAAAATGGAAACACTCCTGTAAGGTACAAGTACCTCAAAATTGTACAGAACTTCACGAAATGTACTTATTAACATTCCAGTTGTGTAAATAATAAATGCAGACTGGAGCCCTGGAGGGAGACAGAGGAGGACAGAAAACCGCTGAGACCTGTCAGCGAGTCCACAACGTTCAGATCAAACCTGAGATGTTGAAGGAATCTGTGCAGAATGTGAAGCAGATACTGTTAAAAACTGAGGAGAAAATCTGTCAGCAGGAGCCTTTTCTGTGTCTCTGGCCTCTCGATGCTTTAACACATGAAGGAAAGTGAGTGTAGCTTTACTTCCTGAAGAGAAATATGCAGTGCTTTTACAATAAAGTGGTTAAAACAAGGGAACTGAAATCAAATTTAACGTGTTGTTGTTCCTCTGAAACTCTGATACATGAAAATGAAAACTGTTAAAGGATCAGTTTATTCTTTCTAACCTTATTAATATGAACAGTGAGATCTAAAAATGGATCAACAGTATACACCTGGGAGCCTCATTTAGGGTATGAATTACTTTGATTAGTCTCAGTCTAATGACAATTTTACAGCCTCCACACACTTCAGCCAGTTGGTCAGAAGAGGGCGCTGTTTCCTCTGAGCAAACAAGGCTGAAAGTTTCTGGTGATGAAAGAAGTGAAAGGTTGAATTTTCAATATGTTTGTCTCTTTAGTCAAACACACACATGTGGAGAGAATGAGGAGGCTGATCATGATAAATATTCTAGTACTGAAAACATATCAAGCTTTTTTTCCTTTTCAAGTACTAGATAGGTTTACTTTACATCTCCAGGAAAGTGGAACAACAAAGTGAAATCGGTCTTGGATTGAGCTGCATGCAGTTTTCAGTCTGTCACAATGGGCTGTTTCATTCTGGCCACAAGCCAAGAAGGTTGGAACAAGTGCTTCAGGTAACTCTGGCAAACAACTGGAACTGAACACTGTCAACATTTGTTGTAATTACCACCAAATTAAATGCTTCTTTCCAGGAGGCTTTCCATGAAATTATGTTTAATTTCCTTTCGAGGAAATCAGCGTTAACTCTTGCAACTCGGTAAACAAACTGCAAATACACATGCAAACAACCTACTGCTGTTTGAGCAACCCCAAAATGTAAGTTTAGCCCCTCCTGCAGGTATATAGGGTTTTTTTGGAACAACAAAAAAATTAGTTGGCACACGCCTGAAAACTAAAAGAAAAATCAGTAAAAGAAGAAACTGCAGAGAGGATGAAAAACATATGTTCTTCATGCTACTTCATCACAAGTTAGTTAATGATGAGTCAATGGCAGATGAGCAGATTGTGTCTGTAGACTGAAGCAAATCAGAACTGAGTCTTTGTGATGATGTAACTAAAGTTTTAAATGCGGCCCTTCCATAAAACTCCGAGTCGACCTGCCTTCTAACAATGAACCTTGTAAACAGCTTGAAGTAACACAGGAAGTGGACGTCTCTCAACTTGCAGCAAAAAGGTCATGTAATCAGCACAAACGGAGAGTCAAGAGCTTTCCAGAAATGGGTGAAAAATTAAAGCAGATTTTAGCAAATACTTGAAACAAATCAAGTCGAGATAAAAAAAAATTGTTTCCAGCTTGATTTTTTTTAAACTGTTATAAGAAGTAAGACTTAAAGGACTTTTTTTTTTTTTTTTTTACTGTGCATGAAAATGACTGCTTTGACTCCTGCTTTAATAATAGCACCATTCACTGCTGCAGTACATCACCTAAAATGGATTCCTCGCTCGGTCCATCTCCGTCTCTCTCTCTCTCTCTCTCTCTCTCTCTCTCACACACACACACACACACACAGCAGAGAGGTCACACATGGGAGTCTGGTCGCATTCTGCAGTTGAGACAGTTATTTCCTCCTGTCATTCTCCGGGGAGCAGCGGGCTCTAAAGCCCTGTGGGAGTGCTCTCCGGCGCTGGGGGCACGTCAGCGGGGTTTGAGGCTGGCTCCAGCAACCCCCCAGGGGAACCGCTTGATTAATTGAGCTGGCAGATTTATGACGGGGCTGGCAGCTACTCGGCGTGTGTGTGTGTGTGTGTGTGTGTGCCTCTCTGCCTGCGTCTAAGTGTGTGTCCCTGCATGTTTGTCTGTGTGTGTGTTTGTGTCTACATATCTTCTCTCTGCAGGTATGTCTGTGCAAAAGTGTTTATTTTTGGAGCGCTGTGTGTGTGTGTATCTGTGTGTTGGTGCTGATGTGCATGTGTGTTTGTTCATGCATGTGTGTGTTTTGCTTTCATGAGTCAGATTGTGTGTGTTTCGGCCTCTAAACGGCCGAATTACACACGAGTGTGTATCTCTGTCGCTTCATGTCAGTTTGTGTGTTTGTGCATGCGTGTGTGTGTCCGTACATGTGTGTGTTTGGAAAGAGGCTCCCTCTCGCAGCCTCTCCATAATTACAGCTTCCAGGCCTCCGAGCGGCATGGGGTAACCTGGATGTCAGGGCCGGCCAGACCCTCAGCATTCCCACCGGGGTGAGTCTGGGGTCTGCTGTCCAGTCAAAACTCAGCAGAGCCGCCCACAGGATTGATGTGCAGCAAGTTGGATAGTCTGCAGCCAAAACATCATCAGGACCTCTCTTTGACTTCACATTCTTCACCCAGCAGACAGTAGGTGGGTTCTTTTTCAAATGAACTTGGATTAAAAACTCTGAAGCTGTGCTAACGTGGCAAAGTCAGGAACCGTGTCCAGCTGAGCCGGAGACACTGCATCTGCTCGTTTAGCGTGTGTCCCGGCTAAATAAGGTTAGATGTGGGTTATTATATTAACATCTTACTGATACAGTCTCATGGAAAACAGCACGTTATAAGAAGGATTATTGTAGAAGAGCTCATGGTATCGTGCCCATCGGAGTCGGCTCTGGTCCATATGTTGCTGCCAGATTTAGGAAGCTGTTGGGAAACCGGACTTGGCATCTAGGGGGCGGCACATGAGCCAGAGTCTGCGGCACAAGACCGATCCTGGTACGTCGTTTATCAAGTGAAGTGGCTCAGGTCATTTTAACACAAAAACAAACATCCCTTTTTGTTTGATCCCTTTCCTTCACTGCAGTTTTACCTGTTTCGGGTCCAGATAAATAAATGAAAAAAAACAACTTGTGACTGGATTTGACTCACGATTAAGTTGCTCGAGTCAAAGGTATCCTTGAAACAACTGGATTTCCATAGATTGCTTGAACTGACCTCTTCCTGTTGGCAGAACGAGAACTAAGATTTGATGCCCAGCCTCAGTTTAATTTGTAAAATTGCAAACCACATGCTTAAATATTAAAGGTGTTATAGCAAAGGATTTAAAGACTTGCATTACTTTAAACTGACAAATTCTTCAAACTACCACATATAAAATAATAATTGTCCTAACCAGAAGGTGATTTCAGCTCTTTCAAAAAGACTCATATATTAAAGTATAGATTTCTAGTTTATTGTTTCATTTCTCAAGTACAACAACCCTGAAGCTCCAGCTCAGGAAGGAGGAGGTTGGGGCTCGGTGGGGTGGGGTTAGGGGGGGGCAACCGAGCACACACACATCCACACACACACACACAAACACACAGAGCCCCTGGAGAAATTCCTCAGATTTTTGCTGGGATTTTTGAGAGTGATAACTACTAGAGAGCATAGCTGAACAGCGCAGTGCACAGAAGAATGCGAAGCTCTGCGGCTCGAGCGCCCACAGAACCACAGCACCTGAGTCTGAGTCTGAAGGTCCATATGAATCAGAAGTCGTCTCAGCTATGTCTGCTGAGGAAACACTACACATTCAGAACCAGACGGGAGCTTCATGGCCATTTTGGGGAAATGTGAACACAAACATGAGCAGCAGCAAAGATCCCTAACAACTCGAACACTCGTCTACTTTGAACGTCTTGACTTGATGATGTCGTAAGAATATAGTGATTTAGATGTAAAAATTTTAAATCCCTTCATGGAAATTTACACCGTCTCACCAGTAAAGTAATACAAGCATCCGGAACGAGCCCGTAACACTCCGCGCTCTGCACAAATTCCACGTCATAAATTTTAACTGCCCTATGTAAAACATTTCATTTCCTGTCCTTCGTCTCTGGACTCGGAGCTTTGAGGCGAAAACCAAATCTCTTCGAATCCGTCCGAACAAACTGAAGTTATCTTTCACTTCAGGTTAACGGGGATGAGCTATCAAACCTACTGCAGCAGTCGTTCAGTTACATTGAGTTAACTGATTGATTATTGATTAGTCAGATCTGTAAAACCTTCACTTGGCTGTATTTCGTACAGCTTTGCACGACTGGTTAATCTGCTGGGAGGCCGGAGAGCAAAGGTTGGAAAACTACTCTCTCCTGTGCATTATGTTCTGTAGATACTCTGTTGATCCAAGTCCCATTAATTTCAGAGCAGATCTCACACAACAGCTTCATTATTTACCTCGAAACCAACCTGTAGTCTCATGCTGAAATACAACAACCTGACCAAGTTCATTTTGTCTATGATGAAAGATACTTGATGACATCAATGAACGAAAGCTAAACAATAACATTAAAGATGCATCTCGCTGAAAATTAGACATGAAGCAGCAACACAACAGCTGAGAGGAAACCTGCAGGTATCATGACATTTACATAAAGGTCAGCTCATGTGAACCTGACATTACCTTCAGTCTTTCAGGTCTTAAAATGAGATGATGGTTCATCTATGAGACAGCAACACAAGACGAGCTGATAAATTGTGAAGCCCACCGAAAATTTGCAAATTCCTGATCACTGAATTTAATTATTGAGAGTTGATATGATTTGTGACTTTTGAGGATCCTGAAGACTTGAGCTCAGCGGCCCACTCTGTCCTGGTGGGTATTCATGCTTCTTTACATGTACTTAATTATTCCTTTATTTTCATATCTCGATCCATTTTTTCCTAATTTTTCTGAAGTCTTCATTTTTTATTTTAGTTTAATGACCTAGACTAACATTTAATGCAAAAATCGTACTGTTAGACAATGGTCTAAATATGCAGCTTTAAAGGATTTCTCAAATGGAAGAAGACAAAATTCTTGAAGAAACACTGAAACACAGAAGATCAGTTGTGAAAATCTTCAGATTCACATCACCTATCAATAATGATCCTAAGTCTCTAAAGAACAACAACTCACTGAGCTTCCTGAACTTTCCTCCACTGCACCTGCAGACCCAGCAGGCGCCACCAGAGGCCAGTGTGGTGACAGCAAACTCAGGGTCACCTCACATGTGCTCATCCACACACGTGATCAACATTTGTATCGCACACTGTTTAGTGCAGCCAGAGCCAACAATCCTGCAACGGAGCTTTGTCAAAAACAACGGTGCTTTTTCTGAAAAATGACTTTCTGAAAGTAAGACAGTTAGTTACCATCACAAGTCAGTTTTTACTGATTTTTCCGAGTCAGTGTTTGAACGTAAACACACTCAAAAAACATTTGTACTTTTATGCCACATTTAGGATAATGCGATAAATATGCATCATGAGCTTCAGAGTAAAATCTCCAGCACCTTCCTCCTCCTGTTACTTCTGTCGGACACATGACAGAAATGTGGGAGTGTAATGCAGAAAAGGCCCGTGTACCTTAGAGCATTGTTCTTTTCAACCTTGACATCAAAGCGCGGAGCTTCGGCAGGAGATGCGTTTTCCTTCCTTCAGCTGTGTTATCGTTTATGATCGATATCAAACAGACACACGGCATAAATCAAACACAAGCAGGCCCAAATCTCTTTCAAGTACCAACAATCTCCACCGTTCTGAAACAATACACAAACTGTGGCTGTCTGTCTGTTTGCCAAGAGCAAGGAAGTCAGGAAGTATTGGCCAAACATACCCGTTCTCTAAATAGATAGGGCTTAATGTTGGACACACACACACACACACACACACACACACACACACAAAGCAGACACAAAACACAACCAGCTGCACACACACACACACACAGATGGAGTCGCTTGCGTCCACATGCACCGACAAGCAGCACGTTTTCCCCCAGAAAGACTCACACACACACACACACACACACACACACACACGAACGAGCTGCATGTAAACGTGTCGCTCTTCACTCAGAGTCGCACAGAAACTGAAATAAAATAAAATAATCAGAGACGAATAAACAGAATGACACTCAGTCCCAGTGATTAACATCATTACTGTAGGTCAGCTCACACAGGAGGAGTGTCTGAGGCGCCCCCTCATGGCGGCTTGGTTGAACTGCAAGCAGGAGGTTTGTGAGGCTTCACCAGTCTCACTCACACAACAACAAACTTTTATAGACAAATACTTTTCTCTCAGTGTTATAAATTATGTGCTTGGACTCATAACAAACATTTCAGCCGTCTTTGTTTGTCCTGATCGCTCTCAATCATCGAGAGCTCGAAACTGCATAACAATATGAACAACAAAGTACAGCTGGTTTGAAAATGTTTGGTATCAGAGAAATTGTGTTTTCATCAGTAGAAACAGTTCGTTGACACAGATTTTAGACTAATTTATAAAAATAAGCTAATTCATAAACAGCTGTAATTTAAAGATGTTAGATGTGAGATTTCCAGATGTGGTGTTTTCTCCACTGTACTAGATAATAAAAGGGGAATAACGTAAAAAATGTTAAACTATTTTAGAAGCTTAAAGCATCAACGATAACTCACTTGACTACTGAGATATAATTACAAAAGTGGACTGACATTTTAAATCACAAGAGTGGACTAAAAGGCAGTTAATTGATGTCTCTTGATCATGTATTTGAAACAATATAGTTTTTTAGTTTTTTTACATATTGCAGTTTTTTTACATATTGCAGCAAAGTTCTAAAAAATACTTTTTACCACGTTTACGTTCATTTACCAGAATTTTTTTAGTAGCATCGTGAAATACATGCGACATTTACATTATTGTGGCTGAATTTGTGCTGAATACAAAAGTCATGTGACCTTTAAAATGCTGCTTACGAATGTTCAAATTGACAGTATCACGGCAAAATCATGTGAGTGTCTGAGACGGCAGGAGTTCTTAGTTACTTCCTCGCTTTTAATAACCTGAATCGAGTCATTTCAAGGTGACAGCTTTCAGATGAATATTCTGTGGACTATTACGTCATGCTGTGCCCTCGTCTGTACTGTAAACTCCTACTGAAGTGGCCTGCTGGAGGAACGCTCCCGGGCTGTTCCCAGCAAAGAGGAAACGGCATTTCCTCAGGACATCTCTCCGGATCTTTACAAGGACACGGCAGCGGCGAGGGTTGTTTTGTTTCATGGAGTTCTCTCCGATAACTGAAAATTGTCTGTTGTGTTTATCTCCACTTCCCTGCACTGTTTGGACACGACGCTCCTCCACACGCTGCCTGGAGCTGCCGCCGTCCCCCGACCGCCGCCACTGTTTGTTTTCTGAAGCCCTATCTTTTGTTGGTTGGTGGATTTTGTTTTTCAGAAAGTGCTCAGGAGGGAAATTTGTTCACTTTGTGTCTACAGAAGTGTGTTTGAGAGAGACGGCTCTTATCTCCTCTCTGCTCTCCCGAGGGCAGGAAGTGTCTGGCTGGGAGGAAAAGCTACTGCTAATGTAATCTAATAGACATCCAGAGAAGAGCAGGAGGTTGTGGATTCTTCAGAGGAGATGGGATCAGGAGGAAGTGCAGGTTAACCCTTGGATGTCTCGGGACGGACGGAATTAGCAACAGGTCAAACCTTGCAGGAAATTAAAGGGACAATTTTTCAAATTCACTCTTTCATCTTTTATCTTCAAGCAACATATTGGCGTGTTTGCATGTTTAAAAGTGGGTTCCTCTGTCGTGTATGTGTGTTGATGATGCATGTTTGCTTGTGTTTTTGCGATAACAACTTTAAAATCATAGGAGCCTCTGAACTCTTTGCTCTCAGAGTTTTGCTCATTCTTCACATCGGTTCATTGTGTTGAGAAGTCGACAGCACGTCAGACCTTCTGTGTCTGGTACATAGACTGTATAAAATATGGACGTAGTGTCCGTGACGTCACCCATAGGTTTCTGAAGAGCAAAAATGAAGCAAATCGTAGTGCGTAGCCATCTTGGTAGCCTACCTCCGGTTACTCCAAATATGGACAAAGAGGTGGAGCGAGGGCAGAGCTGAGGCGGGTCGAATGAACGCTATTGGCTGAAAAAAAGCCGCTGAAAAAAGCCGCTGAAAAAAGCCGCTTTATTCGAAATAATCAAACTAGCTACGGCTAACCAGCTAGGTTAAATGCTAAATAGTGTTGCTAGCCGGCTAACCGAACGACAATCTCTTTCCCAAACTCAGTGACTAGAATTAGCCGGGGTGTCGCCCTTTAGACCGTTAGTTCATAGCTGTCAATCAAAGTGGCGCCACTTAGATTGACAGCTATGAATTGTGCATAATGATGTATGCTGTATATTTTAAATGAACGCCTTATAAAAAAATTCGCCCCCCCCCCCCAGAGTTGTCATGGAGTAGAAAAACAGCTTATGAGACTAGAGCCATGTTTTGAACCAGGCTGTAAATATGTTTTTTTTCTGTCATAAAATAGGACATTTTAACATGGGGCTCAGATGTAATTGACTCCCTTCTGCAGCCTGCTCTAGCGGTTATTCAAGGAACTGCAGCTTTTTTGCACTTCCGCATTGGCTTCATTTTTCAGTGCCGGAGGTTGCCGCTTGGTCTGGTAACAGTCGCTCAACTATGAATGGGTGACTGTTCAGGGTGAAGGCTTAGTGAGTGAAATCTGGGACATGGCAACATCTCTACAACGATGGAGTCCAACAACACAATGAACACAAGCAGTCGGAAAAACACACAGGTTGTAAACAAACTTCCTCACTTATTGGTGAAACAAAGAGAACGCACCTGTAATATCATGTAATATCAGGTATAATCCTCCATCATCACATCACACAGTTCAATGGTAAGTTATGTTGAGAGAACGTCGGTCAACAAAATATAACAAAATATAACAAAATATGCACAATAGTTAACTTTTGGTTTAATTTCCTCAAAATAAGATTGACTGATTGAGTGTGTCGTAATGAATAACCTCCTGGAGTCTCACACAATTACACAACATAACGTCATATAACCCCCCTAATGTGCTGTACTTGTTTATATTGACTACAGAAACAAGATGCCTCTGGGTGCATTTTTGAATTGAAGCAAGTCAGACAAGATGTTTCCACCTCTGTTCCCAGTCTTTATGCTAAGCTAACCTGCTTAGCTGCCAGATAGTGAAGAAGTGCATTTCTATCCAACAGACCCGGTCTAAAAACATCCACTGCCTCTTTTACCTGTTCTGCAAAGTCATAATTATTCTGTGATATATTGCTGTAAAAAGCTGAAGTGGAATTTTTCACCTGCTCTGTAACCCTCAGTCTCCTCCGGCTGCTCCTGCTCCTGCCAGACAGAGGTGTGTTTGTGCCACCTGAAAGGCTGCACTTTGGCTGCCTGTGATTGATAGTGACAGCCGTAATCCAGCGTCGATCCCCGCCAGTCCGCCGCTAACCCCACCATCAACCCCACCATCAGCCCCCGGACGGCACCACCATACATCAGCCTCCTGCTCATTTTAAACCACTCCACCTTCTGTCTCGCTCTTCTTCTCTGCGCCTCCTGTCTCTCCTGTTGGATTCGGCCTCTTCCAGCCCAATTTAGTTGTGTACATGTTTGTATTCAAAACAGGCAGGAAGCGTCTCCGTCGAAGGCTGGAAGTGATTTGTCCAGGGATCTGTTTGCATCCAGAGAGCTGCAGGAGCAAAATTCTCCTGCCTCCATGTTGCTTTTCAAACAATGAAATCATTTAAAATTAACCGAAAAGCAAATCAAAACAGCGTCTCTCAAATCAGCGCGTGTCGGCGTTGGTGCTCGTGCACGTTCCCACGCGTTGCTATTTCCATTTGCAGCTTTCCAGGATCGATCAATTAACACTCATTATATATAAGTGGTGAACGTTGCACGTATTGCATCCTCAGCGAAGGGTTAACATTCCTCATCTCTGCCCTGCAGCTTTGCAGCCTGTGACAATTTGTATTCCTTTTTTTTTTTTTTTTTTTTTTTGGAAAAGGAAACTCACCACAGAGACAAGTGTTTGTTTGAAAAGCAGTATGAGGGCATGTCACTGGCACAAAAAAAAAAAAAAAAAAAAAAAAAAAAAAAGTTGTTTGCGTAACCACAATTTCTATTCAACCACAATGGCAATTACGCCAATTTGTTACATGACTAGAAGCAGCAACGCGGGGGATTTCCTACGTCTCTGCTCGCAAATAATTACACTATGACTCACTACAATACAGTATATTTAAACAACACAGAGCCGAGCGAGTGGAGCTGCTGGGGTGCTCTGAATACCAGTCTGCTTCATTGTTGTGCAGTCTTTCTATTCCAGCCTCTTTCACTGGCTTCACATTAAATACATACTGACTTCTGAAGCCTTTATTAACCAACGACTGATGTGAAAAGAGTCGCTCGGAGTGAAAACACCACAGAGAAACTTCCCCGAAATGAAACGAAAGCCTCAGCGTCTTTCAGCTCATTCCTCTGGTTTTGCAGGCCACAGCTTTACTGTTTTGGTCTCACCGCTCTCATCAACCTTGTTTTCAGCTGCAGGCGGCATCTGCTGTCAGAGAAACACTTCTGATGAGGCCAATGCATCCAACCTGCTCATCACCAAAACACAGACACAGTTAGAGAAACTGACAAACCCTTAAGAGTTGGTGAAGACCAAACGGAGCTAGCATGAAAGTTAGTGTTGGATTTACGATTGCCAGGTGGCTCGAAAACCCAACTTTAGTTCAATTCAGTTTTATTTGTATATGGCCAAATCACAACAAAAGTTATCTCAAGGCACTTTACATACAGAGCAGATGATTTTACATATAGAGACCCAAAAGTTCCCATCATGAGCAAGCATTTGATGCGACAGTGGCGAGGAAAAACTTCCTTTTAACAGGCAAAAACCTCGGACAGAACCAGGCTCAGTGATGGGCAGACATCTGACATGACCAGTTGGGTTAAATCTAATGTTGCTGGATGTGCTTCATATCAACCTAATTAGGTGATTATTGCTCATTCTACTGCCCCCAAGTGGCCAAACAACTGCTGCTACTTGAAGGCTCTTTTGTTTAGCTGATGCTCTTCTGCTCTTTAAACTGAGCCATAAATTAAATCGGCTGTTTTTATGACTGCTGTTATTAAAATAGCAAACTAACTCCTTGCCACCAGCCTAATCTCAAAAAAATATTAATTAGTGAAGAAAATTTAATTTCCTGTACATGATATTACTGTAAGTACCTCCAATTGTACTCGGAGGGGAGTCGGCTAAACATGTAACACCAGCATGTTAGCATATGCACTCAAGCAAAATCTTCCATATCTCCAACAATCAATCAGAGGTTTTCTTCATCCAACACTTGGAAAAGTTGCAGCCAAACATAAGCAGCTAATCTGAATAACCAAAGAAAGAGGGAGGTCTTTAACGGTGGTACGTTTCTGTGCCGTGGCCATAAATAGACAATCAAATCTCTTGTTGCACCTCTTTGTATCTCATCTGACATTTTCTCAGTTGTGACAGGCCAATATGTTAAAGCCGTTACGTTTTGAAAAATTGTTTTGGCAGCTTCCTGCGAACGTATTTGGCGATCAGGAAGGAGCATCTGGGAAATCACAAACCCGCATGAGATCACCGCGCTCTCGCTACATATCTTTGTCAGACATCCAGGCTTCAACATATGGCTTTTGTAACCACATTTGAAGAAAACTTTGCCAAAGTGAAATTGAATTGTGCAGACGTTCCCATGTGTAGAAATACACACTGACTGAGTTTGTTTTATTTAACCTTTCTTTGACCGGGGGATGTTGACCACTAACACTCCATGATAGACTGGGAGCTGTCGCAGAGCTGGAGGGATGCTTTACTGTAGAGACCCAACACTACTGTATATGGGAGCGCCGGGAACTGTTCATGGCCATTGTTCAACATTATATAGTTGAGGTTTCATGTTTAGAGAAGCATGACATTAGCCGATGAAATGTAGAGGTATTTCACAGCATCACCCTTTACTCAGATTGTCTTGAATTGGAAATTCACATTGGTGACTTGCTTATTTTATTGATTCAGGCCTATCTGCATTGCTTCAAAGATGAGGGTCAGATTTTGTTCAGAGAAGAGGCAGAATGAAATAAGCCTTAATTCAAACACTTTCCCAGCTCTGTCAGATCGAGTGTTCCTCTATTTTACTCCCAATCTAATCCGCTGCGCTTCGACATTTTAGTCTAATTAAAATAATCAGTGTGCAGGATTTAGTGACATCTAGTGGTGAGGCTGCAAATTGCAACCAACTGGACTCCCCCTCACCTCAGCCTCCCCCTCCAAGAGTGTAATAGCTATTGTCATGTTAAAAAAAATAAATTCATATTATGGACACTTGCTAATCATCATTAATTTGCATCAGACTTTGCAGCAATAATTTGAATAGTTTTAGTGGAGGGTGGTTGAGACTGGAGCTACTTCATGTAAGCAACTGGTGAGATGTATGACTGAGTGAATGATTTGCATATGTGGATCAATACACAGTGCAGACTCTGGAAACAAGGTGTTGAAGAGGACATGTAAAATAGATTCACAGACTGAATCACGCATGCAAGAAATGTCTCTTCTACAGTGTCAGAGTTCTGGAGACTTTCTGAAGCAGTACCACAGTTGGCCACTAGGTCAAATGGGTAACACAGGCCGACTCGCTGTGCTCCACCCAGCTTGGTTAATACGTCCATGCTAGAAGATGTTCTGCCAACCAAATGTGCAAACAGATGTTCGATCATGCTACCTGCTAACACATGGCTAAACGCTATCTCCCAAATATGCAAACAAAGACTTCACTGCGTTTGCACCTGATTCTGCTATTTCACTTTAATTCCAAGAACTAATAAGAACTTTACGGGCTGATTGTGACGGCAGGTGTGAGGTCCACATGTGTCTGTGAATGCAGCGGCTGGTTAATCAAGTTGAGAGGGAACAATCTTTATTGTCCGCCGGGCAGGAGGACGAGACTTTGTGCAGCCAAAAAGCCTCTGGGTCCTGCACGTCGCGGCCCAAAGGACGAGGAATCCTGGGAGTTCCGCTGCGATCGGGAATCATTGTCGCGGTTCAAAGCGGCTGCCGAAGCCAAACCTTAAACAAGGACTTAAAAGGACAGTGGGGGGTGAGTCTGTTGGGCGGCTGTCATGGTCATTATCCTGGTGGCTCTGGACCCCCACCCCCACCCCTCCCTCAAACACACACATGGACCAGCCCTTCAAACACATACACACATCTGCAGCGAGCCCACCCAGTCCTCCCCACGCACTCGGCTTTTTGAAGTCGAATTTGGAAATCTCACCCAATACACACAAGCGAGTGTATCGTGCCAACTTTGTAGCATAAGGGGATCTATTTGTGGAGGGAGGAATGAAAAAAAAAAAAAAGTGGCGAGGGACGGCGAGAGCGAGGTGGTGGATTAAAAGGTGAGGGAGAAAAGCGTAGAGGCTCTTTAATTCACGAAATCCTTGATCCCCCCCTTCCCCCCCCCTCCCTCCCTCTGCCGAGAGTGATACTTCATGAAACACACAGACAATGGCTCAGTGGAAGAAGTCACCCTTAATTCTCCTTTTGATCACCCAGAAGCCTTTGTGTCCCTGGGCTCTTTACACATTCTTTCCTTTTTGTGCCAATGCTCTAAGTTGGGAATGATTAGTGTCTGTGGATAAATCCCCTTATTTCATTCTCCCTCTTCGGGGATGCTGCTTCTCAGGCAGTCAGCTTACCATAATGCCCGGTCGCTTCACAATAAATCCCAGTTACGTTTGATGGTGCATGCTCACGGCTTTACCTCTTTTATCAATCGCTGATCATTTGTCAGCGCGCTTAATCTAATTACTTGAACTTGAGGAGATTCGGAGAACTAATAAAAAAAAAAAAAAGATGATCATTTCAAAATTACACATTTCTGTTTGAGAGGAGTTTGTGCCATTGGTTAAAATTCATTGCTAAGTAGATAAAAGAAGAGGAAGCACGATAAAACACACTTTTCTTTGCTTCTTTGCGTTCACTTTTGTAAATTTACTCAATTCGATAGTTTTCATCTGTAAAACACCTGAAAACTTTCATCCACGCTTTTATCACATCAATCTCACTGCAAATTAGTCACATTACCCCTTATATCAGTAAGTCTGATTTAATCTCTAACTTGTTCTCAAAGCTACAACAAGATCTAACAGGAGAGTGTATCTCACACCATAAATCTAACTGTGTGTTCAGACTAAGAGCAAAGTGAATTTCAGCAGTGCTGCAGTTGCAAGCCATGTTGACTGAAAGACATGATCAGCCCGGGTGCCGCAAAATGACTAATGACAATATAGGAGAATAAATGTGCACATAACTGCTGTCCACACTGAGGCTGTAGTGTGATGAGTAGAGGTGTGCGATACTGCAAGATTTGGTATTGATCCAATACCAAGTAAATACAGGACCAGAATCGCCGATACCGATACCAATACCGATACTTTTAATAGGTTAGGTTGATGTACTATCACACTGCTGACCCTTAGGTGATTTTGTGGTTTTTCCTCGGGATTTTCTTGCTATAACCCAGGACAGAATTTAGGCAAAGTTTAAAGGCGACTTTATTATCAAAAACAGAAGCAATAGAGCAGTAAGTCAAAAAAAAATTCCCCCAAACGTTATTATGTGTGCATTTTTTTCTTAAAAAAACAAAGTGAAAAAAATTATTATATGAGAGCAAATTAAAACAAAGTGCGCCTGCTCCACGCTGAGAGTGAGACAGAAGAAGCGGCAAGTCCAGTGACCTGGCTGTCGCCTCTTTGACGAGGCCGCACAAGCACATACAAGAGCGAAACTGACATTAAAGTATCGATCTCATCACGCTAGTATCGATCCGATAGCGATACCAACTTGGTATCGATACTAACGATATTTGGATCGATCTGCTCACCTCTAGTGATGAGGGGCGACAACACATGCAACACATGATTTTCACATATGAAACTGGCTCCTGACTATATGCCCTATAAACGCTAACACATGGGCCTCTGCACAGCCTGAGATCCTTGGTAAGTTTGTCTTTATGTTGGGGAAAAAAACATCAGATGAGATCACAGGTTTTACTACAAGACGCCAAATTTCACCTAGACAAGAAAAACCACAGGACAAATCAGCCAAGATAAAGACAACAAAGACAATAAATCAAGCTGGACCCTTAATCTTGACCCAGTATCTAAGTTTAACTTCACATGTTTATTTTTATTACATATAACTTAATTCTATTTTTTTTTATTTTCCTGGCAGAATCGGGTTTATATGTATGTTTCCAATCAGGACTTGATTTTTTCTCTTTTTTCTTTTGACAAAACAGAATTTTTTTTGGCGTCATAAAACTTTTCTATATTTAATATTAATTTTAGGTCATTCTTTACATTTATCTGATTTGATGGGTTTTTTTTTCAGGAAAGCCCTTATTTTGTAATGTGATAATATCATTAAAGATATTATATTTTTTCCCCTTAAATTTCCTTATAGAGTCTTATACAGGTATTGTTGTTGTGTGTGATGCCCGGGAAGATGATACACATCCATCTCTTCTGGGCGGATCGTGAGGGCGGAAGCAGGTGGCCGCTGCCAGCGAGAGGAAATCGGCCTGCAGATCTTTTGCACGCACAAGAAGCCCGGCAGCAAATCAGCATATTGTTCACTATCACTGTGTCGACCCCCATGTTCTAAAGATAGCCCATCAGACAGAGCAGAGGAAGTGTGTGTGTGAGAGTGTGTGTGTGTGTGCTCGCGCATACCAGCGTACGCGTGCACCTGTGCCCTGCTGGATCTGTGTGCGGTGGGTTTTTCGAGGAGGAACGCAGTCGCCTTCGACCACTTTAACCACTTCCTCCTTTATCTGTGACAGCTCCTCAGCGAGGCAGAGATAACAGCCGGGCTCCGAGGCTTTGATGCCTCTCCCCTCCTGACAGCACCAAACAAGGGGGAAACCCACATGTTGTGCCCCCGAGCCTTCCGTCTCCCAGCTTATCTGCAGCCGTGTGATGTGGGACCATCGCTGAGATCAAATCATTAATTAACAAGCTTTTGTTCAGGCTGGAGCATTTACACACTGTGGGAAGAGATGCCTCCATAGTGTTGATAAGAATTCAAGCAATTATGCACCGAGACGCACAAATACCGACCGCGTGATATCACGGCGCACATTTGGGTTTTATCAAAAGCCGTAAGTGAAGTGAATATCCTCCACTTTGTTCGGAGCTCAGCGCTCGGCTCTTGCATAATGCACATAGAAAGTTCATGGGACACACATACGTGCCGAGGCATGTCCGGGCCTGCGGGGTGTTACCCTGAGTGCTATCGAGTTCATGTCCAAAATGCCACCTACAGGAAAGCAGTGGGAGAGGTGCCGGCTTCAAGGCCCCCGCTTTCAAAGATGAAGTAATCCTCTCCTATAATTAAAGGATGAGAAAACATCAAAGCAAAGGTGTCGCAGTCAAAAAAAAAAAGGATATCCATTAACTGCAGGACTTAACACCTCCCTCCCCAAAAAGCTCTGAGAGGAATAATCTAAGAGTAATCTTGAAACGACATGAATGATCCTTTTCCACGAACTCCAGGAAGCGTCTTTCTCAGAACTGATACCTGATAATGTTTTGGAAACTGAACATTGAAGTGATCCCTGAAGCTGCTCCTTCTGTTTGCTCTCTAGAGAACTTCCCCACCGAGGGACGAATAAAGGAACATCTTATTTTGGCTTTCTTTTAGCTGGTGATGATAGAAACAAACTCAAATATACAAAACTAGAGTTTCACTTTGTGAGCAATATGTTTAGTTACTCACAAAGCAACTAAACGTATTTTTTTTGCATCTTTGACATAAAGATCACTGCTTTTTTCCACAGTTAAAGCCAGTTTATTTTTTTGCTTTTGATACTTTAAAAGATTTAGTTCCTGAAGGAAAATTAAAGTTATAATTCTCTACAAGCATTCATTTGATTGATTGTTGATATAAACATATTGATTAGTGCAGCTTTAAGTGATAGAGTAAAAATACTTTACTCTAGTGAAAAAGAATTATCAGCAAAATATAGGCTATTTTAAGTAAGTAAATGAAGTAGAACAGTCCTTTTCAGAATCTTCAATTTCAGTATCTATTCTACGATACTGATAAATCGACCCGTCACACCAGAGTTGATTCGTACATCTTGGCAGTTTTCTTGAGTTTTCTGAATCTTGAGTTTTCTGAATCTGATGGCTGATATTTCACCCAGAAAACATCTTTAGTTTGGTCTCAATATGATCATGATTTGCTCATGATTAGCTCATCGAGATCACATTCAGAAAGTATTAATATATCCTTAATTTTTAATCCAAGTAACAGCAGCAGTTCATCCAATTTTAATTTTCAAATGTTGCATCAAACCTCAAACATCACAGAGGAGGAAGCTCCCATTAAAGCCTTTATCCACGATGACGGGACTACAACTTAACTCACTTCTCAAATTGTCAAACTGTCAAACTATTTCCGCTTGATAACCTCATTTAATGTTACTTTCCTTCCTTTTAAATTTTTGTCTGCTGTAAGTTAAAGCTTTGACATCAGCCTTCATAAACTCCTGTCAATCAAACCCGACAGTCGGTTGGTGCATATAGACAGAAAGACAGGCAGAAGCAGTGTGATGCAAAGTGTAAATGTAAAGACGGGCAGTGAAGACACAGACAGGCAGTGAAGAGACAGACAGGCAGTGAAGAGACAGACATGAAGGGACAGACAGGCAGTGAAGAGACAGACGGGCAGTGAAGAGATAGACAAGCAGTGAACAGACAGACAGGCAGTGAAGAGACAGATGTGAAGGGACAGACAGGCAGTGAAGAGACAGACAGGCAGTGAACAGACAGACAGGCAGTGAAGAGACAGACAGTGAAGAGACAGACGGGCAGTGAACAGACAGACGGGCAATAAAGAGACGGACAGACAGTGAAGGGACAGACAGGCAGTGAAGAGACAGACGGGCAATAAAGAGACAGACGGGCAGTGAAGAGACAGACAGGCAGTGAGCAGACAGACAGGCAGTGAACAGACATATGTAAAGAGACAGACAAGCAGTGAAGAGACAGACGTGAAGGGACAGACAGGCAGTAATGAGACAGACCGGCAGTGAAGAGACAGACGGGCAGTAAAGAGACAGACAGGCAGTGAAGAGACAGACATGCAGTGAACAGACAGACAGGCAGTAAAGAGACAGACAGGCAGTGAACAGACAGACAGGCAGTGAAGAGACAGACATGAAGAGACAGATGGGCAGTGGAGAGACAGACATGAAGAGACAGACGGGCAGTAAAGAGACAGACAGGCAGTGAAGAGACAGACAGGCAGTGAACAGACAGACGGACAGTGAACAGACAGACATGAAGAGACAGACATGAAGAGACAGACGGGCAGTGAAAAGACAGACAGGCAGTGAAGGGACAGACATGAAGAGACAGACAGGCAGTAGAGAGACAGACAGGCAGTGAAGAGACAGACGGGCAGGGAAGTGACAGACATGAAGAGACAGACGGAAAGTGAAGAGACAGACAGTGAAGAGACAGACGGGCAGTGGAGAGACAGACAGTGAAGAGACAGACGGGCAGTGAAGAGACAGACAGACAGTGAAGAGACAGACAGACAGTGAAGAGACAGACAGGGTGAGACAGACAGGCAGTGGAGAGACAGACAGGCAGTGAAGGGACAGACAGGGTGAGACAGATGGGCAGTGGAGAGACAGACAGGCAGTGAAGAGACAGACAGGCAGTGAAGGGACAGACATGAAGAGACAGACAGGCAGTGGAGAGACAGACAGGCAGTGAAGAGACAGACAGGCAGTGAAGAGACAGACGGGCAGTGAAGAGACAGACGGGCAGTGGAGAGACAGGCAGTGAAGAGACAGACAGGCAGTAGAGAGACAGACAGTGAAGAGACAGACAGGCAGTGAAGAGACAGACAGGCAGACAGACAGGCAGTGAACAGACAGACAGGCAGTGAAGAGACAGACAGGCAGACAGACAGGCAGTGAAGAGACAGACAGGCAGTGGAGAGACAGACAGGCAGTGAAGAGACAGACAGGGTGAGACAGCTGTGTCCTGCTGGAATGTTCTGTTATTTCCAGATCAGGAGTCTCTTTTGACCTAAACCAAACTCTGTACTTTCATGGCGAGCCGCCTGCAGGCCCTTCTACCTCCACAGCAGGCCTTTGTGTGCGCCTGCCGTCCCCTGACCCCTTTATAGTCTCGCAATATTGGTTTAGGAACAAAAGCGGCTGGTTAATTCAATAGAGCACCTTTCCCAATAAACCGGCCGGGCGCTCTTGCTGTGTGTGGCGGGCCGCGCCGCATGTAGCTGTTTTCATTGTGTCACCGCCGCTGAAGATAAATGACAAGTTCCCAGATGGAGAAACTGCTCGTGATTATAGGAAATATTAGACACAGGGGGAAGCGGGGAGGACTTCAGCGACTGGAAGTGTCTGACAAATTGTGTTTACCTTGCAATTTTATCTCGAGTGGAATATTTGAAAAGTGAAATTGAGGCGTTGTAGTGTGGAAATGGAAAGAGACGCGTCCACACTGAGACAGTTCAAACTGCCATTTCAGGACATTTTTAATGAGCTGTTTCTTTACATATGGTGCAATTTCTTTTTCCTCTTTTCAGGATTCACCTGTTGAGAAGTGGAACAGCCCATTTAAGCCACTTGTTGCCTCCTTTTCTGCCTGATCACTTAATCTTTGGCTTTAGATGACCAAACCAATTGGGTTTTCCCATTGATATATTTTTCAAATACGAGGATCACAAATAGAAGTTGAGAGACTTCATCGCTTTGGAAAACATTTTTTTCTGTTCATACTATAGCATCATAAATCATGGAAATGCATGGGTCAAGTAAAGGAGATTCTTTCAATCGGTGTTGTCTTTTTTACCTGAGCACAAACTCCTCACGCTGCAACATCAGACATGCATTGTCACTACAATCCACCATAGAAAGCATTTCAATGAAAGGAAAATGTGAAAGTGAGCACTGGTTACATTTGGCCAAATCTGAATCCACAATCAAATCCACTTAGTGAATCTGGATCCTTCTGAATCCCCTTTTCAATCTGAGTAACTTCATCTTAAACATTCGTAAGCAACCAAATCTACAAGTAACTAAAACTCAGATATGTGGTCAGCTTTTATTAAAAGTACTTGACGCAGTGTACGACAGGTGTCGCCTGATTACTTATTTCTCACAGTTTTGCTGCAAACTGGCCTGAGATCCAGAGCTGCAGTTAAAAAGCTATAATGAAGCTACGCATTAAAGTTTAACCAGGAGCTTTTGAGACCTGGATTTGATGTCATCACTCTGTTGGTGTTAGCCTGTTGGTGTTAGCTTGTTGGTGTTAGCTTGTTGGTGTTGGCCTGTTGGTGTTAGCCTGTTGGTGTTAGCTTGTTGGTTGTAGCTTGTTGGTGTTAGCCTGTTGGTGTTAGCCTGTTGGTGTTAGCTCGTTGGTGTTAGCCTGTTGGTGTTAGCTTGTTGGTGTTAGCCTGTTGGGGTTAGCCTGTTGGTGTTAGCTCGTTGGTGTTAGCCTGTTGGTGTTAGCTTGTTGGTGTTAGCCTGTTGGTGTTAGCCTGCAACGACACGCTTTCTTTCTTCACGCCCTCAAGCACAGACGAGGCCAACCGAGACCACATTATCCAGACGACAGACAGGTGAGGTGATATTTGTCATTTAGACCAATGAAATGTCAACAACGGTTACAAGTCAGAGCTTAAATGATATAAACTTCCTTAATTAGCTGGTAAAAAGTGAAAGTGTAGTTTTCAAGCTGTGCAACTAATTACCTCTGAAAACTGATTGTCAGTGAGTGTGTGTGTGTGTGCGTGTTTGCACTGAGTGTGTGTATGACTCGGTGTCACTGAGGTCATCAGCGGTGTGACAGTCCTGGGACACTGACGACCGGCCGATGAAAGCCGCTGCTCTGCGTCTCACCCGCCTGTCAACAGCAGTTAGTTACCGGAGCTGTCGACCTGCTCTCTTCACTCTTCATCATAAACCAAACGTACGGTTGCTGCAGTTTAATCACACTTTTTTTCTGTTTGCTCCGCTCCTTTAATGCACACAGAGTTAACGCTGAATGCAGCTTTGCAGAGTGATATGAGTGACTTTTAATCAAAGCTCTAATGATTGTCGGCCTTTTAGTGGTTTTACAAACTGTGGGCGACATTGTTGACGGGTTGTTTAATCCTTTAATCTACAATCTGAAACAGGGACATCCAGCCTGATCACACGGTTGAGCTGAATGTTTTTAAATGTGAGGATTAAGCTTCGCTCACTTAATTCAACATAAACATCCTTTCCCACCAAAAACACAGAGACAAGAAAAGAGCGGCGGTTTCACCCTGAAGTTAAGGATGTCACTCTGTAGAGGGGACGAAGGAAGGTGCTTTTATTTATTTACACTTGGTAACATTTGAGGTTTTAACTGTGAACATTCAACTCAACCAATTTACAGAATCAAAAACAGAAATCTGATAAGTTGTCAAACAGTTCACCAACATCCAAGTTTCCTCATCTGACTTTTTTTTTTCAGTTTTCCCTTGAGCTCAATGTGGACATGTGGACACTAGTCATTAACAAATTGAAGGTAACGATGACAATATGGATTCTATGATGACAATATGGATTCTATGTACAAGCAGCTGATTTCTGATTTTAGATGAAAGGAGGCAGACACACACACCTCTGTCTATGTCAGTGGATGCTACATTAGCTCCTGAAAGATAGTCCATTAAAATATGAAATAAAACAAGCATATATATGTGTGTATATATATATATATATATATATATATATATATATATATATATATATATATATACACACACACACACACACACACACACATATATATATATGCTTGTTTTATTTCATATTGAATGTTTCTAAAAACTTAATAAAATTATAATTATAAAATTCTTGTGTGCTTGTAATTAATGATACATTCTAAAAGGTGTCTAAGCAATATGATATTAATACATGTTTGTTATATAAGTGCTGGGTCTGTGACCTGAGCTATGAAGGAATGTTAAACACTGGAGCATTTAAGGATTATGAGAGGACATTTCCGCATTTACAGCGAAAAGGGAAGCAGTTAGCACATGCATGGGTAAGTTTGATCCATGCAATATTTTAGCATAACTCAAATAATCTCACGTTAGATTTATATTATTTACATAGTTATATTGAAGTCAATAAACTGGCCACACACACCGAACATATCACAGCACGTCTGTGATGCACGTTCAGTGAGAGCATGTGCAGGGGACGCAGGTATCTCTGCTTCCCTTCCTCTGCTGAGCTCTGCTGCATCGCTCCGAGGGAACACATGTCATCGGTGGGAGCCAGTTTGACGGGCCCTGACACTCACACCGCTTTGAGGATCAAGATGACAGTTTCCCAACGAGAGCTTTTTACTGGCGTGGGGAGCGAAAACATGAAAAAGAAAAAAAAAAAAAAAAAAAAAAAAGAGCTGCCGGCTGTCAGAGGCTGTAAATGGTGATTTTGTTTCACTTCCCCAAGTTTTTTCTTTTTTTTTTTTTTTTCCTCCAGAATCAAAGCCTTATTGAACCCCGTCCAAAACCAGCATGTTTGGCCCTGCCATGAGGAAAGACAGCCATGTTATTTATTTCTTAGCTAGAGGTTGTACTTAGGGAGGTGTTGATAGTGCTTCACATGCCACACTGTGGCTTCTCTGCAGCAACTGGCTCCACCGTCGTGCACTGCGATCGGCCTCTGTTGCGGGCAGGGTTAATTAATGCAGCTGGAATGTAACGAGTGCTGCTTGTTAGCCGAGCGCATTGCCCGCTGGCATTTTATCAGCTTGTCACATTAATGAAATACGGTGCATGTCGAGATTGCTCAATTTCCATTTCAACTTTTAAACTTTGTCTGGCTCCAGCTAATGATGTAAGAGTTAAATTGAGCATTAAAGTCATTGAGAGGCTGCAGCGAAAAACCACAAACACACTCCGACAGTGTTGTGAGGTTTCTTTGAATGCATGCTCATATAAGGTGAGGAGCAGAGATGGCTTGTGAGACAGGGATTAACACTACATTTGTCTCGCAAAATCTGTTGTGAAGGAAGTTCTGTGCTTTCTGTGTTTTGCTGTCAAGCTTTGGAAACGGCGATGAAGTCATACTTTATGAGTGATTAAATGTCAGATTGAGGGGGAAAAAAACATTAGAAAATCAGGCTTTGATCTGTCCAACAACAAACTTTCTGGTTTGACCACTTCAGCCTTCTATGTAGTGTCATGTGTCAGTGTATAGATTCATTGTATAGGGGTCATCTATGGGGTCAATGTTGAATCATCATTGTAGGTTTAGTTCAGGCTTTAAAGTAGCTTCAGATCAACATACATTTTTGTTGACCAAATACATAATACAGGAACAAAGAAGCCCCATAAATTTGTCTTTGGATGAAGTCAGGAAATGAAATTCTCTTTTGCATGTTATGATTAAGATGTGACAACTTGGTATGAGATGCATATTTTTGATGTGCAGTTTGAAAGGATGTTGGAAAGGAAAAAAATAATCAGAGGGATTTCCCTCCAAAGGGTAAAGGCAAATTCACTTTAGCCAACTTTTTTTAACCACATGACATCATAAAATCATCAATAACATTCTAAAAAATTCCAAGCCCAAGTTCTAATATTGATACTAGTGACAACACGTACCTGCTGACTCTCAGGTGAATGCTGAACACTGAAGTTATCAGTTTTTGAGGGTTGAGTTCGTGAATTAAGTGAAAAACCGTCCAGATGGTTTCTCTGGTCAAAATGCATGTAAAGTTCCCAAATAGTCTCCTAGTTCCTAGAAAAGTTCTAACATTGGAAAAAGGCCAATATTGTCCTCAGTGTTAATCATTGCTGAATAATTTTAGATACACAAAACTGAGCTGATTAAGAAGGACATATTACATTTATACATGCACGTGTGTTTTGTTTTCCTCTCAGGAAGTGTAGGCAACAAAACCACTGATAACTATAATCATAACTATTATACTTGTGCAGCACTTTTCATAACAGAATTACAAAGTGTAACAGTGCACAATCTGCTTCTTTCTTCTCTGACCTGTGATGTTTGATCCAAACTAAAGCCTGTAGTTATCTGCCTGCCTCCTCTGCCTGCGCTCTGAACATTTACAAGTCGCGTCATGCCGCTCATCCCATTATTACTCCTAAATAAAGAAGCCTATCGAGGATGGCCTCTGTGGAGCTGCTCGGTGTTGTGTTTCTCGCTCCGGGCTCTGCAGTTGTCAGAAGCATTTCCTACTGTGCAGAGACAAACTCATTTTACAGAGAAAACACACGAGGAGTGAACTCTCTCTCCACAACAACAACAACAAGGAGGAAAGGTTCTCTCCAACATGTCTCATCAGATGCTTTCATCTGCTCTCGCCGCCGTGCGAGTACAAAGTTGGATTCACCCTAAAGCACAAAACACCGGAGGAATAAAAGATGCACAGACAAGCCAGCAGATGTGCACACGCTCTCTCACACACTCTCTCCTGATGACTGAATCATGGAGTCATCACACAGAGCCTCTCGCACTGTGACTTACTGCCAGAAAAAGGTAGACGCAAAACACACAAGCAGCACAAGCCACGCCCACATTAACGCTGCGAGGACGCCGACGGAGCACACCTTTCATACCTCCAACATCTGCGCAACATCTGCAATAAGCTGAAAGAAACCACATAAAAAACAATCTCACAATGCCAAAGGTTCAAATTACCAGAGAACAATAGAGACCAAAGTTTAAGAACAAGGGTTTAAAAGTTGGTTATTTTTCCTTTTGACTTTGCAATTCTCATATTTCTTTGATGTTTCAGTCTGGTGATATTTGTTGGTAACTGTCCTGAACTTAATTTGTGACACTGGTTAGATGAATTTTATGAGCTGACTCATGAAAAAGTCCCAGTTTCCTGCTGCAGGGAGACTGTGGTCCATACTTAAAAACTACGAATGAAGCAGCAGCGGAACAACAGAAGCAGTAGTAGATGCTGAACACGCACTGTGTTTACATAAAGTTTTTATTTTCAAAAAATGCTTTTTGGCTAAAACCCCTCTCTAAGTGCTCGTGTGGACTTAAACAAAGTCTCAGTTTACATTCAGCAGCCTTCCTTCTTCTGCCAAAGCAGCAGGCCTTGTTGCTTTTCTCAGCATGCTAGCGCCACCTATAGATCAGTATTAAACCACTGGCAGAAATATGTATTGTCTGCCTGCAGGCTCGCGCACGTGTGTCGTCTCGCATGAGAACAAACACAATGGGGAACATCTTATACAGAGCTGCTAGGGGTCAAAAACTCCACATGTGACCTTTGAGCAAATCGCTTCACCTGCCAAACTCAACCCAACTTTAATTAAGATGTTCCAGGTGCTTACAGGTATCTTTTCCAGGAGAGAACTAGCATCGTGTCGCAAAGGTTTCTGACTGTATTCTTGCAACAACATGTGCGCTTTAAGCTATTTTTATCACCATCAATTGCACCATTACATTGCATTGTTACTGTTTCATAATTCAATATGAAACAGTCTTTAAATAAAACATCCGAGTCTTTATCAGGAGGCTCTGGAAAGCCGAAGGTGTTAAAGTGATGAATGGAGCTGCTGCAGAATGTGCACCAGCTCAAACAATGCAGAACATGACAGCTTCTCTCTGATTCATCGTGGGACAAATATAATTCATCACAGTGAATTGTTTGGATGCCAGCGAGGAACACCTGAAAGAAAAGACACCCATGGAAAAATGTTTCTGTGTAAACTACTGTACGCCTCCAACAATGGTTGCTATGTAAACCACGTCGAGCATGTTTCCAAAACGTGAGGGCCGCCGTCCGTCAAGTTTCAAATAGCAGCAGCAAAAAAAAAACAAAAAACAAAAAGAAGAAATGTTTATGTAGAATAAAATACTGTTAGCACTTCAGCCTTTATTTTGCAGCTTGTGCTCTCTGCACTTTGTATTTCTCTTCCAAAGGAAAATGTTTGCAATGTGATTTTTTTCCCCCGCTGTCAGATGCATGAAGTTGTCCAGTGACTTGATGGTTGAGAGAGTCTAATTTGGAGCAGACATCTAATTTGACTGTGTTTTATAACATACCAGAAATGACTGTACCAGGCCAGGATGTGCAGGCCCGGAGCAACCATCTTAAAAACTGTGTGACACTAATCTGCTTCTTCACTGTCATGTTCACACGTTCGTTTTCAGGAGGTGGATGTGATGTTTATATTGTTCTCATGATATTAAGAATGGCTGTAAATAGTCCTGTTGACACAGAATTGCACCCAGATGTTACAAATACTGACCAAGGAGCTTCACCAGAAACAGCTTTGTTCAAGAGGATGAAGACAGTTATTGTGAAGAGATGAGGGATTTGAACCCTGTGACATGAGCTATGAGCGATTTAAGCCAAAAAAAAAAATCACTGCATATTGTCTTTAAAACTCTAGACTCTTATTGTAGTCTGTAAATGTAGATGCAAATAAAAGGTAAGTGAAAACACGTCCATCACTCAGACAAACATCAGCCCCCTCCTCATCCCCATTTTATCCACGCTCATTTATTGCTGACCTAAAAAAAAAAAACACTGTGGGTTTTTTCTGACTTAACTAGAGTTTTTCAGTCTTTGCAAAGCTGCTGCCCTCCGACAGTATTTTCAAAATAAAATATTCTTGTCTTCCTTTCATCAGCGCTTTCATTCTTCTCTGCTGATTTATCCTCCGTGCCAGAGTTTTGTCAATCACACCGAGTGCCACAAGTGCACTCGCAGCTCCCATGATGCCTCTGGCTTTTCTCTGGCTCCCGTCAACAGCTGAGAGTCAATGGACTGGGTGAAGGCCGGGAGGCTGAGGGCTGAGGACACAATGGGGCTCTGACAGGCTCCTTTTCTGATGGCCTCATGTGCCTTGTCGGTCGTGATAAGTTGCCTGAATAAAGAAAAACAGAGGCACAGCTGAGCATGCTAATAGAGTAATTGTGGCGGGATTTCAAGACGGGGGCCGGAAGCCCGCCAGCTCTCTCGGAAAAAAAGTCTTTGCACCCCAGCTCCTCGCGGCGTGCCCACCTCTTCACCCCCTCTCGCCATCCAACCGACCGGCCTCCCTCATTAGCTTTGCCAAGGGCTTGCAGAGTTATTTTAACCAGTTGATTTCTCAACAGAGCGACCGATGCTTCCCCTCCACCTTAATAACCCCACAGCAATATGGAGAAAAAGGGGGAAAAAGCCTTTGTATTAACAAGTCCAAAAGTGCAGACAAAACACGTCTGTGAACACAGCGCAGCTTTCACACATTAAGAAATCTGTCCTCGGTCTGGAGGCATTTGATAGTTTCATTTCGGCATGGATCCCAGAGGGGCCTGAGTGCAGCTGCTTCCATTCTGCTCGTCTATTTTGGAGAGAGAAAGGCGGGCAGGCGGGCCTGTCACGGCAGCCATATGAAGTCTGTTGCTCAAAAACAAGAAGGGGTCTAAAGGCTACGTCTCCGGAACAATGACCATGACCACTTTCTGCTGACCTCCATATTTCACCCCGAGTCCAACAGGAAGAGAAGGCAGCTCATTCTCACAGTTTACCCAGAGTGCATCATGCTCGGCTTAAAGTTTTTATACACATACATATGCAGAATATGTACTGTGACTGTCTATAGACTGTGTATGGTGTTACTATGTAAATATCAATGTCAGACAAACTTTCTTTCTGAATATCAATAATTCAACTAGTGCCCCCCCTCCCCAAGAAACGATGCCCATGACACATATGTAACACACATGATTGCAAAATCAATATGAAGTTGATTAAAGCCTTATAATGTTTCTGTGTTCACTTCAAGTTTTCCTTAAAGGCTACATAAATGATTTTATTAACATGATGGAGATGATGCTAATAGTAGCAGCTAACTACAGATGCAGCTGAGCATGTTAGCAAATGTTTGCTTTGAGCTTGAGGCTTGAGATGGCCCTGGTTGTCAGACTGGTTTACCAACAGGGCAAAAGGCTTCAGGAACTGCACCAAAAATAAGATTGAGTAGTTTCATTATTTAAATTTAGAACGCACTTGCATGGTGCATATGTCTGAATAAAGCTGTTCATTTACGTGAAAATGAAAGGGTGTGTTGCCAAAATATGATGGTACATGATAAACAGCACAAATATGATTTAGTGTGAACAATCTCCAATGCATGTAGAAAAACAGGACCAAGTTTTCGTTGTACTATTTTTGGTCCTTTTCAGTTTTTTGTGGACTTGAAGCCTGATTACATGTATGAACAGTGTTGAACCGGCACTTTTCAGCACATGTTGCCTGTTGTAAGAGAAACCAGAGCAGCCTGACATTTCTGAGCAAACAAACATCTCTAAAATGTAGATGGTCGGAGGGGGGGGGAGTCACGTGGGCAGCCTTGGTCCCAAACTGTTGACACAATCTGCGCTCTGTGCCACCTAATTCCCGGATGCCAGACCATCCTGTCCTCCAAATCTCCCCAAATCCCACGGACAGTGGTCCCTGAGAGGCCCCTGTTTACCCCGGGCCCGCCGGCCACAGCAGCCTCAGACCCCCTCCCTGTTTTCTCCCGCACGACACAGTCACGCACTCATCAGTTAATGCTGAACATCTGGAGGGATTAGCAATGTCAGGCCAATCAGAGTCGAGCTGACAGATCCCAACGAAATGCCATTCTGCAGCTGCGCTCGGCATTCAAGTGCTTTCGGATTCCCATTTCTCCTCCAATCTTTCCTTTCCTGCCTCTCCTCTTTCCACTCTCCTCGTCTCCTCTTCTACTCCACTTTCTTTCCTCCTCTTATTCTTCTTGCTACCTCTTCATCTGTTCATCAAATCATCTTACATAAAGTGGAAAGGCATCTTAAATCATAACAGAAAACACAATTCCAGTATAGTATAAAATGTGATATTCTACATTTATACATAATCTGCAGTTCCATTTCGTCTGATTATGGTTTAACAAGTTGGACGTCACAAAGGTCATGAGACGGGAGGAAGTGAAGTGAAAAAGTAGAAAAACAGAGATGAGGGGAAGTGAAGTGGGGTCGAGGCACCACCTGCTCCACATGTTTGCAGCTGTAAATCTTCTGAGCTCCAGTCGCATCATGCGAGCGGCGACAAAGACGGATAAACACAAAAGTCAAAAGTGCAAAATGAACTTGCCACCCAAACGTTAAAGTGAGTAGTTTGTCATGGAACCACTGATAGTTTTACAGGAGTAAACTGCCGACTCGAGCTGATTTATTTACATTTTTCTCGGAGTAACAGCTGCTGACGGAGCTCGTTTTATTGGGCCAGTTAAGTCAGAACCACAGAGCTGAGGTTTTACAAAGATGAATGAAGTGTTTGAATGACACATTGTGAGTATTAAATATGTATTTCCTTAATAAAAACTGACAGCAGTTGAGATTTTTAAGAAGGTTAGCTAAAGAGAAAGCCAGGCCAATGTGTTTGGACCCTCAGCAAGGTTAGAAAAAAGCATAAACTTCAGATTATTATTAACCACATAATTTAATTCTTGACCTTAAAAATGGTACTAAAATAATCTTACCTCATCTTAAACTCATTGTTTTCATTAAGAGATACTCGATGACCTGGAGGCCAGACGATGCTTCTGAGAGCTCCAGAAAAACCTTAAGAGTATTTCGTCAAACTGGTGGAAAGGACTTTAGGTCTAATAATATCAGCTGGTGTTTATCCATTATGTTTACTTGTGGACATATTGACATTATTTAAGCAATAAAAACTTCTTCCCTTTGGGTCTGTGCATTGAAATTGAACCTTCACATTCACTCAATATTAAGTGAAACTTCAATAAAGCAGGAATAAAGAACTTTTTTTTTAAGCTCATCTACTTTGGTCTGTTAATTGCCACTATTCTAAACATCTGTCCATAAAAGATCATTTCATTAAACAAGGACTTAAGTTACCTACTCTCATAAAAGTTATCTAATTTATTTTAAATTAATGCCAAAAAGAGTAGCTTTACTTTGTATATGTCTCCAGTTATTACATTAACTAACGCAGTACAGTGAGTCCTTTTAGGGCCTGTTCAGGTTCGGCCCTTTACATCTGCAGATGGGAAAGTCACATTGAACGGCACATTATATAAGCTTAAAAGTTAAGGCTAATGCTAAGGCGGATAAACAATTATATTTTTCCAGATGAGACCCCTCTGACGTCCGTGTACCCCCGCTGGTGATGAAATCGCATGAGATCAAGTTGCTGGAATGCACCAGCGGTCTCGGTTCTACTGGGACTAATCGGTGGGGTTTGCTGAGCCTCGGTATGGACACACGGGGCTCGCATCTGATCCCAAACAGCTGCTTAGCAGACAGGGTCTGCAACTGAGAATGCCCGATCCGAGCCCCCGCTCCAGTCCAGGCAGGCACGCTCGAAAAACACTGCTCTGACCCTCGCAGGGTCGCGACCCCGCAAATGTAGTTTGGCATATTTGGTTGGGAAAAGCACCTGTCACCCCGCTGAGTGTTTTCAGAGTGAGTTATTTTCAGCAAACAGGCCATCGTTTGTGTTTGCAGCAGACTTTTACTGGATCTCCTGATAAATGAGGAAAATGTAAATCATCTCTTCTTATACACTTTAAACACCTTTAAAAAGGTTCAGATGACCTGAGAGTCGCATTTGTTTCGTATGTTTGAAACTCTGAAATCACTCACAGCACTGAAGAAAATCTACAAACACATGAGAATCCACAGCAACACTTAGTCGATCACATGCACACCAAGCGGCAACCTCCGGCGCTGAAAAATGAAGCCAATGCGGAAGTGCAAAAAAGCTGCAGTTCCTCGAATAACCGCTAGAGCAGGCTGCAGAAGGGAGTCAATTACATTTGAGCCCCATGTTAAAATGTCCGATTTTACGACAGAAAAAAACATATTTACAGCCTGGTTCAAAACATGGCTCTAGTCTCTTCAGCTGTTTTTCTACTCCATGACAACTCTGGGGGGGGGGGATTTTTTTATAAGGCGTTCGTTTCAAATATACAGCATACATCATTATGCACAATTCATAGCTGTCAATCTAAGTGGCGCCACTTTGATTGACAACTAGCCACTGACGGTCTAAACGGCGTCACCCTGGCTAATTCTAGTCACTGAGTTTGGGAAAGAGATTGTCGTGGGGTTAGCCGGCTAGCAACGATATTTAGCATTTAACCTAGCTGGTTAGCCGTAGCTAGTTTGATTATTTTGAATAAAGCGGCTTTTTTCAGCCAATAGCGTTCATTCGACCCGCCTCAGCTCCGCCCT
>JBBMOC010000116.1:723815-737432 GCA_037975185.1 Centropyge bicolor
GACTAGAGCCATGTTTTGAACCAGGCTGTAAATATGTTTTTTTCTGTCGTAAAATCGGACATTTTAACATGGGGCTCAAATGTAATTGACTCCCTTCTGCGGCCTGCTCTAGCGGTTATTCGAGGAACTGCAGCTTTTTTGCACTTCCGCATTGGCTTCATTTTTCAGCGCCGGAGGTTGCCGCTTGGTCAGAAACCGACACTAAAGGGCCCAGACCAAGCATCGGTTTCTGACGTGCTGGGAGTGAGAATGTGTTGTTTGGGTAGAAGCAAACATCCATCGACTGATACACTCAATCTTCTCGGGAGAAGAGTGTCCTTAGTGCGGGTCACTGATGGTTTGATGATGAAACCGCTGTGAATCAGAAGCTTTAGCCTTTGCAAACACCAGCCTCATTGAATACCTCAGCCTGAAAGACTTCGGAGTGACTTGTTTGACAGAGCTCTTCCACTGATATCACACAAAAACCAAGTTGTGTTTGTGCCTAAACGTAACCAAAGCTTTACCATATTGTTGCCACATCATAAAACTGATTTACTTTTCAACACTGATCTGTACGAGAAATTACGTCACCTGCTGTTGGAGAGGTCAGATCAAAATGCCTCTATGTGTTGTTCGACAGAGCTTGGCCAAATCGTGCATTTTGTCATTGACTTTGGAAGACTTCTTGATCCTCATCGGACAAAACCTGACAGAGTTCTCTGTGAGACTGAAATGTTGCTGTTAATTCACATGGGAGTTATTACTACAGCTTGGAGATTGTCTCATTTCCGATCCAGCAAATGTCAAAGTCTTCGCTCTGTCCTCCTGAGAAAGATTCCCCAGAATGTTTTTCTGCCTTCAGACTTTATGACTTTATGATGTTGTGCTGGAAAACATCTGGCCACGACAGCATCATCTCCTGTCTGTGTGGTCAGTTACTCACACCAATCCTCCAACTGTGGGACAACATCAGCACAAGTGTCTGTTCCTGTCTCTCATTCTCATCCTCTTCAGCCTGTCCGAGGCGAACATGTGACCCCTCCTGGTGCCAACATCAGCATGACCACCCCTCCCCTGCCATGACATGCAGGATTCCCAGCTCAATCAGGTTTACACCCGGATGCTCCCCCCTGTTTTATCTCTAGGAAGCTTTAGACCATCGCTGCATTAGTCAAAGGGAAACCCCCCCAGAGAGAAGGGGGATCTTCAGTGAACAGATCAGCAGCAGAGGATTCAGAGTTTCCACAGAGAGAACACAGAGAGAATATTCCACATTTATCAGCCATCTTAAGCATCAATAAACATATAAGAAGGCGGTTTCAGCAAAAGAAAAAAAAAAAGTCTGTCCAAAAAACCAAAACTGGAAACCTAAACTAAAACTAACACTCTGATCTAACACTGTGTACTTTGGAGAACGTGTAAATCCAAAACCTGTCTCAGAAAGTGACGTTAAATTAAGGAATCTGACAGCTTGAGTGCAGCGTTAATGCAAAAGCAAGCGATAAAGTACAGCGTCCAGATCTCGCCTTGTCAGACTCTTGATCACTCTTACACAAACCTTTCCGTAATGCATCTTTTAAATGTTCTCTGATGCTGCTGTTGTGTAATTCGGGCCTCATGTGCAACGTGTTTCTGGAGAGCAAACACTCCCCTGAACAAAAACAACCCTGACTCCGACCAAATGAACCAAAGTGCAATCAACAGTTTTTTAAAGTATCTCAACAAGGACACAAATTTAAATTTATTGCACACAGCTCCTTCACTTCCTTTTACCTCGTCCTGCCTGAGCTCACTCTTCAAACCTCAATGAGCCGCCTGCATTCACGTCCTGTGTGCTGACTCGCACTGCTGCTCATGACCACCTTTAAAACTGTACTATCACAGGACTAATGTTTAACCAGCGTGTGGCAATTTTGCACCGACAGAGAGGCCAGATAGGGAGTTGTTCATTAAAAGCCCCAAATTGATTATTTCCTTCCTGTTGTTTGCTCGTCACACAGGCCTTTCAGGTTTACTTCCGAAGCCGAGCCAACACAATGACCATATCAAGCGAGGGGGCCGATTGTGTAACCGCTGCCCTCCAGTTATCGCTGCACCGCGGGCCAAAGTTAATAGCCGCTTCCCTCTTTTTTCTTGGAATCGGCGCTGGCTGCGAGGCGTTCGACAGCGAGGCCTGGAACCGAGAGGCCTGTTTGTGAAATGAGATATTGATTCAAAGGTGCACCTCTGAGAAGTAACTCCGAACGACTTGTTTGGACACGATCGTAAGATCGAGAGAGAGCTACATGCTAAAGCTAATTCCACATTTGGAAGTCAGTTTAAAAGAAGTGGCAAACTGAACTGCTGCTTCTTAAGCCCACTGATTTATTGAACCTGTCTTTCACATGTCCTATGAAGGAGGCCTTTGTCGTGGAGGAGACAGGTGTATTGTATAGCTCAACATACACTGCTGCTGAGAGTATCAAAGCAAACAACCACGCCTTTGGTGCAGCTCATTTAGCTGCGTTAATCATACATGGAACACACTCACGAGTAACTGTTCACCTGTCCTGCTGCTCTGGTGATTAGTGTGTGTGTGTGTCTTCCTCGGCCTGTATAACACAGATTAAGGGCCAGGATATGGTACCCGACCCGTCCTCACAGAGCTGCAGTGCTGAAGCATTCAGAAGAGGTGAAATCACCCGTGGCAGGTATTTTGTAGTGTTTCATACGCCAAAGGGTGATTAATATCTGTCACATTCTTAGGTTTCACAGGTAGCCTGTGTGTGTGTGTGAGTGTGTGTGTGTGTGTGTGTGTGTGTGTGTGTGTGTGTGTGTGTGTGCACAGGTGTTTGTGTTGGAGTGGAATTCAATGCTGCAAAAACGAACGTCTGAATTTGTAAGAACAAGGCAGGAAAAAAGAAAAAGCAGGTGGTGGAAGATAAAGGCGTATTACATAAAACTGAATGCTTGTTGTCTGTAAAGGTGTGTTCACGCCGAACACAAAGCAATTTTTAGACGTGGTAATTAAGAAGTCAATGGAAAGACGTGATGGCATGCAAACAGATGCAGATGAATGAAGTCAGGTTAAAAAAACCTGATCTGTGTGACTCTGCCTCATTAATGGACAGAGACGAGTGGAAACGTCTGGAGAAAAGCACCAGAAACAACTGGATTTACTGACTGAAGTTTCAAATCAGTCTCAATGTGAACAGTAGCCAAATTACTGGTGCATGTTGTGAGCTAGAGCAAACATCTGTATCATTGGTGCATTGACTATTTGTAGTGAATATGCATGACCTGAAAACACACTGCCACACTGCCTGTTGTGCTTTACAAAGTAAACTCTTCCAACGTGCTGAATAAAAACACTTCCACACATTACACCTCAGAGGATTTGGTGTTGGGCTAGTTTTCTCCATTTTGCATTAAGTAACAATCCCTGCAGGGGTGTGAGACACAACCTGTTGTACTTACAGATTGCAATTTTTAATAAGAAGGATTAAATCTTTCTCCATCATTTTTGGCCACTGCTGCTCTAATAAAGGAGGCAAATGCTTGTGGGGCCTAATTTACTGTCGTTTCACTGTGACTTTTTGGCAGCAAACAGTCAACACTTACACAACTTCTGCCGCATTAATGGTAATGTATAAATCACGGAATAGAAACATGCACAGAGGAAACAAAGATGGAGGCGTGAAACTATACCTGAAGGACCTTTTTGGCTTAATGGCGCATTTAAATGTGCATGGGAGAAAGATATACAGTACATCTAATAGTGGCTCTGCCCTTCATCTGGCAGTGTCATTTAAAAATTAATGAAAGATGTGATGTATTTGAAGGAAATCCTAAAACATCCATTTTCCTAAATATGGTGTAGGGCTGTGAACACTTCTCAGCTCAGTTGCATTGAAATCATAGAAATTATTTTTCCTTACATGTTTTAAATAATAACTTTTTCTATTGACTGTAATTTTAGCGAGTTTTGACTTTGTGAAGCAGTAACATGAATTATATTCACATTGTATTTCATTTGGCTCAACTCTTCATTCATATCTGAGATCTGCCCCATTCATACATAAGGAGCTGTCAGGGGATGTGTGTTACTCACACATCTGAAGTGTTCTGCTGCGGTTAGCTCATGACTCATCTGAATTCATTTGACCATGGGATGAGAAAAATAATCAGTTTAAAGGTGAAAAAGAAAACATTACACAAACTTCCAACACTTATTTCCATGAGCTCTGGTGAGTAACGCTGGTGCCAAGCAATGCTGAGTCAACTTCCTTGGCAACGTATGCAAGCTCCCAAAACGAGTGTGTGTGAAAAGCACCGGGTTGTTTACATGACTCCGATCTTTTACTCATGAGAAATCCTGACCTCAACTTACATTGGATGCAAATGTTTGGTGTGTGAATCAGGCAGGAAATGTGCTGAGTCGTCTCATTTGACCATCAGAAATAGTGATGTTACTCCATTCACCATCATTTAGAGGAATATATTACATATACCATGGAGGCATTATGACCCTTATTCTTCTTCTAATTACTGCTGACATTTGTGATCCTTTTAACCATAGTTCATCTCTGGTGTCGAGCCACTTTACATTAAATAAAAAAAAGTGTTAACTGCCTGTGATGTAAACGTAAATGTAATGCATATGAATATGGGCACCATCTGCAGTGATCACAGAATAATCGCGGCCACATTCTGGTAGGGAAATTTTTGTTTGTTCGCCACATGGTGACTAATTTCGAGCATCGTGCATCAGCGGCAGATCAGCGCCTCATTAATATCCGTCACATGTGTCTCAAAGAAATCGTGTCAGCACATCTTGAGTGCAAATGCATGGGGGCTTGTAAATCTTGTAAATCTTATGCCTTTAGAGACTAATAATAACAAATTTATCTCTGGGGACTGCATTTCATGGGTCCGTGTGATGTAAACCACACCAAAAGCTGCCATTAATGCCGATTTTTTCGTGGCAAATACAAAGCGGGGGGAACTTGAAAGCGGCTCATTATTCAATATTTACACATGGCGCTTTGTAGTGCGCTCCACAGAAGCTTTCCATTTAAAGTCAAAATTCATCAGAAAGTTCCCCCCGCGTCTCTCATCCTGTGGGAACCACCGTAATAATGAATCTAGCACTATCGGTAATAGCCTTTGTAGTGATTGGTCGTTCCTTTTGAAACTGTGGGCGGGATGGAAGCATTCCTGCTCATTAACACGTTTTCAAGTTCGCATACCAAATCTACAAACATGTTTTCACTCCTCTCAATTATGCCAAATTCAGACAATTTGATGCAGACGTGGACCTCCGGCGGAATTAACAATCTGGAATTACTCATCTGATGAACTCATGTGGGACTTTTTTGGCCACACGAGTGGTGAAACTCAAGGGACGACAATGTCGGTCGACCTCGATTGAAATATCTCTACAACTATCAGAGGGCTTGCCAATGAAGCCTACGGTCTGTGGTGATGCTCTGAGTGAAAATAAAGATGATAATAACTTCACAATAAAAGCACAATAACAGCAAATATGATCCAGAATTGAGGATAAAAAAAAAATTAGAACAACGACCTTCAGTTAAGGAAAAGTCATATGATCAAAGTGAATCTTGAAAAAAGATTTAAAGTAAGATACTGAGTTTTCCTTATCTGGAATATTATGAAATTTGGTAAACACATTCATGTCCCCTCAGAATGAACTGTAATCCCTTAATTTTTATCTAGTGCCATCATCAAGTTTTCTTTATAAATACCTGCTAAATAGTGGCATCGCCATCAGACTGCTGCACTGTGTTTATGCCTAATTAGCAAATGTTAGGATGCTAACATGCTAAACTAAGATGATGAACATGATACACAATAAATGTTAGCATTGTCACAGTAAGACGCCGACGTGGCCGCAGACTCACTCGGCTTTTGTCAGGAAAGAAACAAACCTCTTTATGTTTGCACACAAGACGAAAGGTCAAAGGCCAAGCTCGAGCCAACATGTACAGAAGATTAAATTCATTTACCAAACACCTCGACACTGACAACACCTAATAGTTGTTTTCCTGTCCATAAAACCGTTCTTCAGCTGGTCTGTCGCAAACGTTAAAAATAATGAGCGCTTTTCAATCCTATAAATGCACTCAAGATATTTTGCATGCTGAGTGCACATCCTGTGAAAAAGAATATTATGTCTGGTGCTAAATTTTCATTAGCACAATAGTAACTGGCAGCACAGCACCAATATAATAACACAGTAAGGGGGCAACATAAACCTGTCACACCAGCTAAAATGGATGGGCCCTGGCCAGAGGGGGCTAAACGGGACCTAAATCAATTTGAGTGAGGAGGCCGGAGGAGCGGAGGAGGGCTCACGGGGGGTTGTACTTGTGTATACCCTCGGACTTGAGGAGGGAGGGGAGACAGGAGTGTTTGTGTCTGTCTGTTGAGGTTCCCTATGTGAGGGTGTCGGTGAGGCCCGGGGAAGGCTCCAGGCTCGGCCTCCCTCTCCCTCCCGCCCCCTCCACGGATCCTCTCCTGGCTCCAGTCGGGCTCTGGCTCTGATTAATAGCCACCGGAGGTGTCCAACGATGGCTGATAAGGGACCCCTGCCCCCCTCCCTCCTCTGGAACAGAAGGGCTCGTAACAAGCTAGCTCTCTCCCTCTTCCCTCCCCAGGCACTCAGGGAAGCCAATTAAGCACGTCTTAAAACTCAGGAGCGGTGACAACTGGTCTGGGCCTCCGGCTGAGGGCCGCGATGTGACGGCGGTGTTCGCTCAGAGGACGCTGCCGCACGTTTAACCTCCAATCTAAAGCCTCGGGTCAAAGTTTAGAGCCGCTTATGTGTCTCGGGGCCACGGCGCTACATTTCTAAGCTAATTAGTTAATCAATTTGTTTACCGTGAGGACTCCTCGTTAATGCAGCCAAAGCACAATCATTCCCCAAACAATTCAACAACCGCAACTGCCCCCCTGCCTTGTGGAGATTTTGTTCCCAGGCTCATCGAGGGAGCAGAGACAAGAAAAAAGGAATTGCTGAAAAGGAGAAAGGAGAGAAAAGGGGAGGGGGGGGGGGGCTCCTCTGTTCCAGACAAGAACACAAGCTTATCCCAGCAGCCCGTTTCTCTATTTTTTAACTTGATGGCCAACGTTACAGGTGATCAAAGGACTGAACCCTAGGAAGGGGCTTAGGGCACAGCAGTGCGGCCAAAGGGATTGCTTCCCGGTGATTTGTAAGCAGGAAAAGACTTTTGACATGAAAGACAGCTTAAACAGCAGAGGAATAACAATAAACCAGCTGTAAAATGCTTCTTGTTGCAGCTGAATTGATGCAGAGGGTGGCTCCCACAACTATTTTTCTCTTGCTTTTTTTGTGGGTGTCTGGCATTTCCTACCGAGCCATTTCTACAGTCACATGCACACAACAAAAGGCTACATCTGAGGGGGTGGGGTGCCCGGGGTCTTAGGGGTAAAGAGATGCTTTGTGCCGGGGATATTGTGAAATCAGACGACTCCCATTTCTTTTCACTCGAGCTATGTTCGAAATTTGGTCATATTCTTTGCTGTGACAAAAGTGCGGTTTTCCTATTGAGGGATTAGTCCTGAAATGCAATTTTAATGGATCAGTTGTTTATAAGTAGGGGGGAGGAAGATGCCTTAAATGTAACAGATGTTTTCCATGTGGACCTCGTCTTTTATCAAGCTCTGGAAATATCAAGGAGCGTATTATTCCTCACAGCGTGAAATGGAAGAAACATATGAAAGCACAGTATAAGACAAAGTAAAGCACATCTTTTGCTTCATGTGCAGCATTTTGTGCATCTGTATTGTATTGCACTACTACGACCTTCTCACTTCATTCACATGTTCTTCTGCGCTAACACAATCTAAAAGAAAAGTAAAACAGATTCATCTGGTGGTGTTGAAGCCTATCAGACACCATCCGATCCAAAAGTTAAAGTACGTAAACTAGGTCTTCAGATTTACAGTTCAAGTGTTTCCTGTGTTGTTTATCTATGATGTGCATTTCTGTTTCAATCTGTCATTCGTGCTCTTTATGTTCTCTGATCCCCCATATTGACATTTAATTTCATTTCATTTGAGGGTCATGTGACCAGCAAGCATCCAAATACATGAGAAGCGAGTGAGAAAACAACATAACTGTCTATAGTTTTCAAAATCCAACTAAACAGTCGTAAAGTCTATTAATCACATTTCTATTTTTCTACGTGAGAAGTGACCCCATGTAATGATCCCGTAAGTTAGGGCCTATGTAGTTTTCTATATAACAGAATTTATGAATTTCTCCTTTAACAGTGACCTGGCAAAGGTCAGGAAATAGTATCCAAGTGCATAAACATCAAAATACACGGCTTGTATATTTTCTCCTTCATCATAACCACTCTGTTACTCTTTTGTTTATTCTCATTGCTGCTGCCAAAAAAAGCTTAAAAAGCTCCACTTTACTTCCAGGAAAGTCTGAACTTACACTCGGATTTTGGCTCAGAAAATTTGAAATCGTTTATCACCTGTCTGAAGCAAAGAATGCTGTGTATCATCAATGAGGAAATGCAGCGATCAGATGGGTCTGATATGTGGCGGAACAGAGCTGGAAAGATTTCGCTCTGTGTGTGACAGCCGCTGAAAAGACCCTGTTAGTCCTGGAAAGCCTCACGTCCGGCCGCGGCGACACATGTGACATGTTAGTGTATTTTGAAGACAGAGATTTAGGCTGATGCCTAAACCGCTGGCCATGTTCAAAAGCACTGTCAGGACAGGGAGGAGGTGAAGAAAAAAAAAAGAAAACGAGTAAGGATAAACTTCCTGTGGGAGGAATGTGGCTGCTACCCATCACAGCTGGAATCTGCGGGGTCACATACCAGGGGAATGGTAAATATTTAACATTTAATTTCCTTGCTGTAAGGTAGACCGGACACAGAGCGCAGCCAGCAACTCCATATTATAGAGGCCCTGAAACACGTAGGTGCAGACTCGTGGGGGGAAAAAGAGGTATAAATTGAAGAGAGGTTGTTAAAATATTTAGGCAAAATTCCCAGCGTCTCCGGACTCTAAGCCTACAGTGTCAATATTGATGGTATTTTTAATAATGCGTGGTGAGAAAAGGCTGTGGAAAGCGAACTTTTTTTTAATCACGTATGTTCATACAGAAAAACTGTGGTCATTTCCAATATTGAGGTTGTCATTAAACTGCCTGCCCGGCTTACTTTGCAGGGATTTTACGGCTTCACCCTGAAATGAATCTTACTGTAAAAGGGATTTTAAAAATGACAGAGCAAAGAGCAAAACAAACTGAGCTCTTATCCCGTGTTTCCTCACACTCGAATTCCAAGATGGCCGTCGGCCGCGCATATGTTCTCTCCTGCTTTACTACCCGGGCCTTGCCTTACTTTATGAAGAGCCTATTGTGCTCTAACCTAGTTTCCTAACAGATGATTCATAGTCTGTCAGGGCTAGATCTGAAGTGTACACAGCAGAGGGAGACGGTCAAATGACAGACTCGTCCGTATCGTCGTTCAGACAAAAGGAAAGCTAAGAACTCAGCCCTGGAGGCAAAGGAGAGCGAGAGCAACTTGACAAGTTTTTTTTTTTCTTTTCAGTCATCTGGCAGGGATCCTTTTAATATCAGGTGCTGCAGTGATGGGATATCGATATCAGCCAGGCGGCTTCAAAGCCTCTATTTGGCTTTGTGCATATTTACATTAACCCGTTCCACTGAGGAATGTCTGTGTTTAGTCTGTGGAGGAATACACAGGTGGACAGGAACTTGTCTTGCCTCGTGTCAAAGTTTTAATGTCGAGATGTGAATTACAGTTACAAGTGATGGGACTTTCCCCGACAACACGAAAACAATCATCTGTCTTCTATAAAATTCAATCTCTGTTTTGCAAAGTCTCGATATCAGATTGTAGTAATAGTTATTCCAACTCCCCTGAAGCCTTTTCAGACATGGAATAATTTATTTCTGGAATGATCCATCTATAATGATAAAGACTTTCACGCTTTCAAATGAAAGTCATCTTTTAGTAATGCTTCCATTTATTCAGACTGACTGTTAGAGAAAGGGCCTCAAGTCTCACACAATATTTTCTCACCTGCTGTGTGAGAGAAAGTGATGGCAACTCTGGAGAGCAGCAGTAAGTTGAAAAGTGAAATCACAGGAAAGAGAAAGTGTCCTCAGTTCTTTAACTTCAATAAATGATCAGAGTTAAGAGTGTGACAGAAATGAGGTCCAGACTACTAAAACTGCCATCATGACCTTTACAGAAAAGTGACCTAGGTGCTTATGAAGACTGAAGGTTTGGATTCAAATATTGATAACATCCAATATTTTCTTCCACTAGTAGACAGGAAGTGATGTGATTTCACAAAGTACAGATGTTGAGGCTATAATGCTAATGCTACCATTATTACTATTCATCCTGAGTAGGACATGAATCTGTGCCAAATTTGATGGCCATAAGATACGACAGAACTTTATTGATCCTGAAAGAAATTCTTGTGCCAGCCAAAAATTGCAGTAGCAAAATATAACAATATAGCATCCAATAAGTGAAATATAAGTTAAGTACAAATTAAGCTAGACAAAGTAGTAAGGCAAACCTTGACAGTAAACATTGGCAGTGGTGTTAAGAGGTGTTTAAAAAGTTATATTGCACGAGATATAGAATGTAAATATTGCACATGATGTTAAACATAATTGTATATGGTGATAAAGAAGAGTTATATTGCACACTATATTTAATGCATCCAATTATTGTCATGGAAATTTCACTCAAAATCATAAACTGGCAGAGGAGGAAAAGTGAGGGGTGATCAGCAAAATCATCAGGGTTCATCCTCTGGGAAACATGAATCTCTGTGCAAACATTCACTGCAATCTGTCTGAAAGCTGAAAAGAGGTTTTTGATCTCAGAGGGACTGACCTGGTTATTGACTGTTACATGAATCAGTTCCTGTCATACTCACCTAGGATAACACACTAGAACACACTGCAAAGGAAAATGTTCTGTCCGTGTCCTGACAAATCCAGTAACAAGAGGATGTTCTGTTCATCTGACAAATCTGGTAACGTGCTGAGAAAGAACTTTAATATGCAGTAGTGTAAATGCTTTTGGACCTCGTGTACTGAGGAAATTGAACAGTCATGAAAGCGAGAGGAAGGAGGAATGACTGAGTCTGGACTCTGTCACAGATATCCCTCCAGACTGTTTAGTTGACTCACTGGATGACGCAGGCTCCGGCATAGTTTTGCTCTACTTCCTGGAAGTGGAACGCCGGGGTTGCCTTGAAATTACTAAGACGACCATCATCGCGCTCTCAGTCATGGAAACGGTGAAAACACACACTGACTCCTCTCAGCCGTCTGCATCGTGCACCAGAAACGTGAAACATCTGGAGCTTATTTTCAAATAAGGCTTATTTAGAAAATGTGGTGGGTTACTTTGGCACTGTGACTTTCTATAAATATTTAGCTGTTATGAGCATTCAGAAAAAGATGTTTTAAGAGGGGAAGGGTTTTTGAACGCGCCAAGGTTGCAGGTGCTTTGAAACAGGCTCCAAATTTCAAAACTCACTGATGACAGACTATCAGAGGTCACTGAATCTAACTGAACTGGTCAAATAGCTGTATAGTATTACAGGAACACATTGTCAAAATCATACCAACATAAATATCTTAATTGACATTGTTTTGCTTAAGAACAGAAAATGCCCTTGAGATATCTGCAAATGGTTCGAGATTTATTTTCTTGTCTTCATCACTTTAGGAGCAACAATAGATTTAACATGTGAGCTCTTTCTCCTTGAACGTCTGTGAAACTGCTCGGCCGAGTTTTGTTTTAGTGTTTCCCCTCCACTTAGTGCATAATGAGAGGCAGCTTGCTTCGCATCTCGTCCGTCCAACTCCTCGTGCCAGAGTGTGTCAACAAGTTTGTCAGAGAGGCAGAGGAAAGTCATCTGAACGCTGCATGAGGACCAGAGGCCTGTTCTCCCCTGCAGGACTCTTGTCTTTTTTTCATCCATGCTGCAGGACGACAGCGCCGGACGCTTGGTCCTGCACTTTGATCCAGACACAAATATCTAAACATGGACTGCCATTTGTTCAGACAGTCATGGTTCACAGAGGATGAACCTACTGACTATGTGATCCCTTACTTTCACTCTAGCGCCACCATGAGGTTGAGAGTTGTGGTTTGGATTGAAAGGTCTCGACAGACACAATTGATGAATTGACTTTACTCTAGTGCCATCGACAGATTTAATTTGTCTTATAATTTGGTTTAGAAGCAAATACATGCATGATATTCCCATCAACCTCAGCAATAGTGAGTCTTGAGATAATATATACAGAGAATACAATAATAAATAGCGATAAACTAAGATGATGCACAGTAATCATTGCACCAGCTAAACATTAGCATGTTACCATCGTTATTGTAATATAGTATTATTATTGCATTATTTATTTGAGTAACTTTATGAAAAATGCAATACAAATAGATAGATTGATTGATTGATTGATTGTTAGCTGCATTTACAAAGTGCCACCTGAGCAACTCATAGTGCTGCTGTCGTACCAGTAGACTTTACTTTAGCTCGTAGCAGTAAACATGTTCAGAGGAAACTTAACTGCGGCTTTTATTGCCAAGTGAAAATGAAAAAACATGCCGAGTATGGAAATATTTCTAATAACTAGTCGTGTGTGCTGCGAGTCTGCAGACGCGGCAGGAATAGAAGTCGAGACTAGAACTGTGCGGAGATATTTCTGATTGACGTGCAACCTGACTCTCATTTAAGAAAATAGAAAGATAGCCTAAGTGTTGAAGTGGGATTTGTCTCTCACACTTGTGCAGTTGTACGCAGAGGCATCCTGTTTATGTGGCCACGGTTGGTCCGGGGGGGGGGGGATTGGCTCAGGCCACATCACGGTGCTGCGGCCCAACAGCTGGGAATGGCCTCTCGGTCTGACAAGACATGCCGTTCCTATGACAAATACCCGTAGAGCAACAGTAACATGTGTCTCCCACCCCTGCGAGTCGACCCCCTCCACCGTCCCATCCCAGCCCACCCCCCACACAAAGCTGCACAGTGTACTTAATGAATAGCACACTTGGGGCTGCAGGGGTTTTTGCCGGAACAGCGAGGGGGGAAAAAACGGCCCCCGGTGACCTCTGAGGGCCATCTGAGATAATAAATCCATGACCCTGAGTTCCGGAGTGCTTTGGGCAAGGTCGGGGTGGCAAATTTCCCACTTCCACAATATCAGATGTTAACGGTAATTCCTTTTAGCCAATGTGTAATGGCGCAGGAATGTCTTCTCCCCAGCCTCATCTAGGGCTGGTGGAATCTGTTGAAAATGTGTGACAGCTGTGAAAGTTGGCCAGCCCCGGCCTGTGAATGTATAAGATTTGGACGCGATTCAGGACCGAGGGGTGAGCTGCAGTGAGGGCGGGAGGTGGTGGTGGTGGTGGTGGTGGTGTTGGGGGTGTGGGGGGGGGGAGCTCGTGTTGTTGTGGTGAAGTTCGCTCGCTCCTCTTTTCTCAGTGGTGTGCTCCTCCTCTCCTTCTCCTGCCCTCTGCTCCGGTGTAACCTCGCTCTCAATGTTTTCTCCTCTTCTTTTTCTTTTTTTTTTTT
>JBBMOC010000117.1:0-54150 GCA_037975185.1 Centropyge bicolor
GAGGAGAGGAGAGGATGAAAAGAGGAGAGGAGGGGAGGGGAGAGTAGAGGAAAGGAGAGGAGAGGAGAGGAGAGGAGACAAGACTAACTCCTACCTCAGACACCTGGCTTTCCCTGACTTTCCCTGACTAGACTTGTAAAACCTGGTTAATCTCAGCGCCTTGTGAACTTGTGTGTGGTGAAATATCTGCATGAGCGAAACACACTGCAATACAGATTCCAACAACCTATGAGGCATCAACGCCTGCACGTGTCCAATTTACCATGTGCAGTCTCACTTGCCAATGAAAAGCCTGCTGGATAATTACATGTATCAACAAGGAAATTACATTCATGAATAGAGCGAATCTAATTAATTCTTTGCATTGCTGCACATTGGGTTCATAATGGCAGTTTGGTCATCAGGACAGTATGGATGTCTGGAGTTCGAGGCGGAAATGGAAGTCACAACAGTCACAGAATGACGTCGGTGTTAATTGGGCTAGGCTTGGCTCAGAGAGAGATGGAGAGATAGACAAAGAGGAGGAGGAAAAGAGAGAGAGAGGGAGGGAGAGAGAGCCTGGAGGACTAATTAGTGATTATAACTTGGCGCTCTCCAAACATAAAATATCTCTCAACCCAAAAGACAGAGGAATGATTAAAGATAAAAGAATAGGAATCAAATATAAGGAGCTGTGAAACACCCCTCTGGTATTGTGTGTGTGCATATCTGCGTGTGTAAATACATGCGTGCAAGCATGTGTGTGCACGTGTGAATGTGTGTGTGTGTGTGTGTGTGTGTTGGCTTCCATGCCCCCTCATTAAACCATGCTTTACTCTGGTAAACGGCAACAGCACAGAGCTCAATGTCAACTGGAGAGGTTACAGCCATAGGCAGGCTCTGGGACACACACACACACACACACACACACACACACACACACACACACACACACACACACACACACACGGATACACCAAGTCTCTTACGAACATGTTATCTAACAAATGCAAGAACGGCACACCCATTTCATTTTAAAAATGAAACTTTCGGTAAGTTTCCAAAGGCGTGTGACTTTTGTCTTTGTTCTGACACAGCAGACAAAATGGAGAGTGTCAGCCTCTCCTGGCCCCCTGCCAGTGTGAGCTGGACATTAGCAATTCACACATCAAATTCATAAATCAAGGGCACCCTTCACCACAGTATAAATGGAACATAGAGGCCCGCTACTGGCTGTCTGCTAACCGGATCGCTCTGGGTTTTCATAACGGATCCATAGTATTTTTTCACGCAGTCTAGTAGCTGACATTTAATGTTGTCCCCCGTGTAGTCCTGCTTTCCAGACACTTCTCCTGCCTCACGTTTCACCCACAGGTAAAAAAAATGGGAAATATCTCTATGAAGAAACGCAGGAATACAATGCATGCATATTTAAATAAATGTATCTATTTAATGGCTCACAAACAACAATAATGGCATGAATAATAAATTAAATATGCACACACACTCAGACACACTCACAGAGCACACACACACACACAGCTTTGTTTTGGGCTGGAAACTGGAGCAGAGACACCACAGGAGGCACAGGTGAGTGTGAGTGGGTTCCTGACATTTCTACCTGAGATCTAGAGCTTTTGTCCTTCACCAATTGTTTTTTTTTTCTTTTTTTTGTCCGTTGTACATGTTTGGCATCTCGAGCAGACGTCCTGACTGTGTCACATCTCTCTCATCACCTTTGATGTACTGAACAATCACAAATGGCGTTTGTGTCACACGCACATCGATCACACCATTAGCGGGAAAAACGCACACACGCACGCACACCCAATCTGTTACCATGGCAACGCCTACCCTTGATGCACACACGCACACACACACGCACGCACACACACACAGAGGAGGCAGATGGGGCAGTGGTCTAAAATGTATATCCTGCTTTTTGAGCCGATTCTCATTCAAGCAATCATGTTAGTGTCATGCAGCGGCACAGTCAGACATGAGCGTGTGTGAACTGTCAACGAGCTGCCTCAACACCACACAGCTCCCCAATATATCACTGCATGGCAAGAACAGAGTCTTACAATGAAACACTGCATGTTTCATTTCATATTATTTCATGTCATTAATACCAGAAATCACGCCATCCTCCAACACTCGCTTTTTGCACCCATACAGTTTAGCGACGTGTGCAGCAGATTCACATGCAGAAGCATTGTGGCACAGACGGCTGTCATCTGTGTGATGTACTGAAGTCTGCACCAACCCGTTTGACAGTTGCATCATTTGAATCATAGTGGGGGGGTCGCTCTGAAGTAGAAGCCTTTAAAATGCACATTAGATCATGCAATGATGTGCACGTTCACACAGTGTGGGCGTGCATATTTCATTGTTTTAAATTAAGCTTTGGAAAGGGAATTTTACTCAGTGTTGAATTCAGTATGGCTTTTTTAAAATATGACTCGTATGTCAGGGGTCCCCACAAGAATAATCATATCTTCTCAGGAGCTGGAGTCCCTGGACCAGACTCTGAAGTTTGTCATTGTCTACATTTGAAAAAGTTTGATAGCCTCCTTATTTCAGTGCTCCATTGAATTTAAAGCAAACAAGTCATTCCCGATGGGTGGATAAAACCGGCTCCACCATCAGTCTGTCCACCTGAGTGTGGTTTGTTATCTAAAACTAGTCTATAGTCTATTACCATGGACAGATACACATACACCCCCAATCTATTATTGAACAAAAGGCTCACGCCTCCACTCAGCCCTTCAGGGAGGAATCCATCCCTCCATCCCAGAATAATTTCACACATCAGTAGATACACAAAAGAGAGAGAGACAGAGAGAGAGAGAGGGAGGAAGAGAGGGAAGGAGGAGAGGAAAGGACAGATAGCAGGAGGAGGATGAGGAGTGCATGGGGTAAAAATGTATGGGGTCACAGCTCAGTGCTCGTGGGAGGCCAAGGTGTCTGGGGGAGCCATGCGTGACAAAACAGAGATCAGAGGATCATATGCAATCGTGCACACGTGCAAGAACACACACGCACACACACACACACACACACACACACTTGCACAGACATACGCATGCCAAGAAAAAGGTGAGAATAAGGACATATCAGATGAAGACTTGTAAAGATTGGCTCTGTGTTAATCAGAGGCATCCGCATCCGAACACAAAATGCTAATCTCTTTATCTATCACACTCTCTTCTTATTCACACACACACACACACACACACGCACACACACACACACACACACACACACACACACACACACACACGCACACACACACACACGCCGGATAATCCTAATTCTACAAGCAGACGTGCATAAACAGCATGCCGAGACCCAGCACCCAAACAGCCAGGATGAGGAAACACAAAACCAATTCTTGATTTCCTTATGCGTAAACGTATGGAAATGAAGAATTCCATGGACACCCACAGAAGCATGCACGTACACACACAGCCAAACACAGACACACAAGTGTCTACACACCGAATAATTACTGGGCGTTTTCAACACACATTTGTCGATAACACATCACCACACTTCATGAGCATCATCTAGACCAGAACTGTATTATTTTTTGACACACACAAACACACACACACACACACACACACACACTGAGTGGATACAACTGAATAAATAAATTGAAACCTTAAAACTTGACAGCTGACTTGACAGCTGATTGGTCTGGAAATCCCACATATAAAATTGTGTTACGCTGCAATCTATGCTGGACTTACAAACCCTACGTGTGTTGATGCCCAATGATGATTTCAATTTTCAATACGCTGCTGATGAAAAGTACTACACTTCTTGCAATGTCTGCAATACAGACAGATAAAAATCAACAAACACCGAAAAAAATCAATGTGTCTGTTAGGGATGTGCAAAGCTCCGGATTATTGCAGTAGCTGCTGTAACAAAGGACTGAACACACACATATAGGCAGAAATACATACATGACGCAGAGCAGGCATATGCATGGCTCCCCCTTTGAAAGCACCAGGCAAGAGGAGCAGTAGACACAATGGAGTGTTTAAGTATGCAGGAAACTTTATGCCTGGGTGGAAGAGGAGCTTTGAAGGAATCCGCTGAGGGACACCCAACCTCCCCCTGAACTGAGCCTGTACCTCCTCATCAGAGAGAGAGAGCCATGGAGAGAGAGAACAGGAGGGGGGGGGGGGGAGGAGAGGAAATGAAAGATAAAGATAGAGAGGACTAGATGGCACGTTGGAAGAGAGACTGATGGAGAGAAGGAGCGAGACAGGGCAGGAGAGGGGGCAGCAACAAGGTGCTTCGGTCTAGTCTCTGCGCCTTGTGCACAATTGCTCCCGGTCAGGCTGATGTGTGGACGTCCCTAACCAGCAGCGGTCACGTTGTTCTGAGGCGTACGCGCACAGACACACACAGACTGCCTATTCATGTGAGCACGCTGTTCGGTAGGCGCTGTGCTTAACTCCCAGTATGACCTTCATTGAGATGGATTGCATGAAAAATGTAATGACTTTCCTGAGAGAAAAACCACAGGCCAAATCAGCTTTGCATTGCATAATAATGCTGGACTTGGTAATCAATAACACAAACACACAAACACACATCCATAATGGAGTGCACAGCCTGCACATGGAGAAAATGTCTCAGCAGAGGCCAACCACATCACAATGGATGGAGCAAACCACCAGTGGAGAGCTGTGCAATGCATAAACAAGGAGCTATTGACGATAAATGCCTGCATCCATTTCCACCCATCAAACACTTCCCTAAACTAACAGCTTAAGTCTGGAACAACACGCAACTCTGAAAAGCTTTTCACACCCCACATGTTTAGCTCAGGGTTATCTTTGGCCCTGAGTAAAGAGTTGTCCCAACCTAATTTGGCCTCGTTTTTTTTTACATTGTACCACTTAGCCAGCAGCACAATTTAACTTATCTATTGTTCATGCTGCAAATATGATGCTAATTTTGGCCCAGAGCAGGGCAAACTGAGCCCCGTGTTAATGAGTGGTAGCCATGGGTTTGTGTGAAACCTTCAGCAGTGGAAGCATACTAAAAGTTTCAGAATGTGGTTAGCACTGAGTAAAGTGAAAAGCAAAAAGCCCCTAAGTTACTTTAACTTAACCTGCTTTTATGATCTAATCCTCTGGGTGCATGATCGCTGCTTCTGTTGTTTATACCTCACAGACGGCTTTCCATTTTTTCCTCTATTTTTTTGTTTTGGAGGACAACATTACACAATGTAACTAGAGCATCATTTTCACACATAACACAAAACAGAAAAAAGCACCTATGAGCAGAAATGTGCCACGCATTTAACAGCTTTCTATGGTTGCATAGCAACAATGTGAGGTTCAGATAACAATCTTTATCTGACTGACCACAGGGTTTCTGAACCCAGTAACAATCAGCAGTGGAAACATTCAATCTGTAGCCTCATTTCTTGTTTCATAGCCTCTAAGCCCTATATAGTTTTAGTCCCAGGAGCCCCTGATTCCTACGCCTTAACCCAGACTTGTTTGGATTACAAAGCGAAATAGACAGCAACACCCCAAATGGAATGTGGGATTTCTAGCTGTGAGCTCAGGTTACTGTTTATTTTTTTTATTTCTTGGTGTCACAGTTTTTAGGGTCCCATAATGAAAAGCTGCCATTGTGTTTGTTTACCTCCTCTTCATCTCTCAATGTGACATTAGCCAGAGATGAGTCACCGGCAAAAAAGTTGGGCTCACTGTCACGGATATTTCCCTCTTGAGTGTGTCTCATTCTCACCTCGTTGGTGTTCCAGCGATGGCGCTCCTTGGGCAGAGAGGAACATTTGGGTAGACACTCTAGCAGCTTCTTAGGAAGGTAGATCTTCAACTGGCCCGGCTCATCTGGGGAGGAGGGGGGAGCAGAGGGAGTGAAGATAAAGGAAGATAAATGAGGGATGAGTAGGAAGAGGAGAGAAATTTCTCATCAGACACAGACACACTGTGAGAGGAGAATACCAAAATGCAGCATCTCTGGGATCTGGATGAATAAAATCATAACAAACTTTTACTGTGCAGCATTTTTAATGGCTCGATGTGGCACTAAGAAAGTGAATTTGCACAAAAAGAAATTGGCCAGGCCTTTGAGGGACATAAGCTTTAATTAATTCTGTTAAAAGAAATTTTGGTCAATCCAGCATTTGATCTGTGATAACTTAGTGGAATTTCTAATTTATCAGAAACACGGCTGAGAATTTTTGGCATAGCAGTGCAAAGAGGTGTCAGTCTGATGCTTTGTATGGCCCAGCAGGCATGCTATTCCTAATCAGTGAAGCAGGAGCAGCCAACAGACTGCACACCAACTATGCTTATCATTTCCACGTGTCCTATTATATGTCTTAAATCTCTTTCACTTAGAGGTGATTCACAGCGATGTAGACAAGTGAGGTTGATCATTTGGTCATTCAAGGTAAAGAAAACAGTGAGGTGTGGCGTGTGCTGAGGGAGTGGCAGGGCACTTATTTTTGGACGGCAGGTGCAGGTGCACAGTGCACCTGGGGCCCACCCGGAAACACATTTGGATTAAGGAGAATCCATTATCATACATTACCAGTGCATTTGGGATTGGTAACAATCATGGCCAATCACATGGGCATCTCTGATCCCCTTAAAAAGCAATGCTCTCCCCACAGTGTTGTACAGACAGTTTGGTAATGGAGTAGAGACTCCAGACTAGCTCCTCCTGAGAGGGGACTAATATTCTTGTACAGGAGCCGGCGAGTCGTAATTATAACACAAATATACAGCAGCCCAAATGTTGCTATGGGCAGGGGATGTTTAGTTTGAAGTTTAAATGTTGTTTCTGGACATACTTGAAGTACTGGGAGCTCCATGTTTTTTGTGTGTAATGATGTGCTATTTTATTTAGAATCACATTCATCCACATGTTAACCACAACCGAGGTGATGTTTGTTGGTGAAAATCAGCAAATCAAATTATTGACATTTACATCCTTGACATTTTTGCCTTAAAGACTGGTGACACTCTTTTTTTAATTATCAGCAATCCAATAAAAAAAAAAACACATAATCAATGAATTGACTGTAACAAGTACTGAATGTGTAGTCAAAGCCTAATGCAGCTTACTCCTCTCTGCTGTGGGCCTCTATTATTAAACTATTAGTTTTTCACATCAGTGAGCCACAGTTACACCGGGTGACATGTTCCTTTATTACAGTGAACACGGGTTGCAGAGTATTTTGAGTCAATCCCACACACACTGTCCTTCTGACGCAAAGAACAACAAATCCACAGCTGAGAATAGTCCTCCAGTAAATGCACTTACTCATTTCCTAAAAACTACAACTGTTATAGGAAACATTTTTAAAAATGTAACTCCATATTTATGACCCATGTTTAAAGATTTAAGTCTTTAAGACGGGGAAGTATTTAGATATTGGGAGACAGACTAACACGTTGTTGGTTTTAGTCTTTTCAAGGGATTTGATGACAGTAACAAAATATAGCCAGCCTTTTCCTTTTCAGTGCAACAAGATGTCACTACCAGTGGAAGAAAGTAGAACAAAACAGGCAAGAAAAACATGAATAATGAGGGTCTGTGAAGTTTTGTATGGAGTGTACCACCACCAAAACCATATGATGCTGCTGGATTACCAGTGAAACTGCTCTGACTGCTCCTCTCCTCCCACTGCTGCGAGCAGAGAGTCACCAAAATACCAAATAGGTGCTGGTGAGGAAAAAAAATCCCACTGCGCCTCAGGAAAATACCACTTCACCAGCAAATAGCGTCCACACAGAGATAGAGCCCCCCGGTGTGTATATGTGTGTGTGTGTGTGTGTGTGTGTGTGTGTGTGCCTGTTTGTGAGTGCGTGCCCAACGGGTGTGCTGCTCAGAAGTCAAAGAGAGCAAGCACTCAAAGGTTATTGATAAGCATTTGAGTAGAGGGCGTCCATTCATGACTCCCCTGGGAAGATAGGAATTATACTCTACCTGAGGGCAGACGACAGAGCGAGAAAAAAAAAAAGAGAGATAGGTGGGGTGGGAGAGTCAGAGCGGGAGACAGAGAGAAACGCAGGGAGACAATAAGAGACAGTTAATGAAGAAGAAAAAAGAAGAAACTTAGGGAGAGAGGGAAGATTTAGAAAGTAAGAAATTTGCAAGGACAAGAGATTGAACAAGGTAACACAAAGGCACAAAGAGAGAAAAGTACTGGAGCAGGACATGAGGGGGGTCTATGTGTGTGTGCTGATGTGAGTATGTGTGTGTGTGTTTGTGTCGGTAGGAAGTGTGTTCAGGCACGTATGCTCCCCCTAATCAATTATGCATTTATTAATAGAAGGCCTGAGAAGACAAAATTTCAAACAGCTGAACGGCGCAGCAGCTTAGTTAAACAGCTGAATGGTGCAGCTTAGTTAAAGCCTAATTTCTTTTTTAGCAGCACTCCAGCCTCTCTGCTATGAATGCCAATCAGCGTTTAAACCCCACCCCTCCTGGCTATAACCCCCTCCCCTCCCCCTGCTGTTCTGAAGAATTCTCATCAGAGCCTCGCCTTTGAAATGTACCAGAACCACCACATCAAACAAGCCCATTGCACATGCGTAGGCACACACACAAACACCCGTGCACACACACACCACACACACACACACACGCACGCTCATACATGCAAACACATACACACACAGTGCCTGCCGATCAAAGAACACACATCACAGTATTTGTCCCAGAGTGGCATTTTTTCACCGGTGACCTTGGTACCGAAATCCCTTTCAAAGCACACCTTCATGGACACGACCGTCATCTTAACCCATCCTCACACTTACTCTCCCTGCTGACGAGGAATGGGAGACCAACTTCGCAGATTTGTTGAATGCTGATGAGCTTCTACACCCTGAAGGGTTGTATCTTGTATTTCTAACAATCCTGAACCAGAGAATGCGTCCCTGTTTTTAAAAAAAATTCGGCCTGGGTACTGTCGCAATCGTCTTTTCCATCTGTTCCAAATGGCTCTCAGTGGAGCTGTACTGTGCTGTGACATAGGGTAAAAACTTCTCTTTTGTTTCCCACTACCCAGGAAAATGAACCATCCTGGGACACAGGGAAAACACATCTAAATATGGAAATTCAGTGTTGCCTTTATACTTGTATTTGAAATAATAAAACTGTTTCCATACCTGCATTGCTTCATGTGAGGCCCTCAGCACTATCCCACAAATTCACAGATCACTCACTTACTTGCTAATCTTGTTTAAAAAAAAAAAAAGAGTCCAAAAGAGGAGTGCCAGAGCCTGAATGCTAATGTGGACCGGCTGGCTCATTAAGTCATATAGAGGCACTATATGTGCTAAAAAGTGAAACTGTTGGACCAAAGTGAAACATTGCTTTGGTAGCCTATCAAATGCCATAATTTAGACTGGAATCACACAGAAGCGCGGCCTCCGACTGATGAATATTTTACCTCATAAAACTGTCATCTCCATATTTAACACAGAAACAAGCCAATGCCCTTGTGAGATGGCTGTCAGTTAATTATAAAACTCTCCTCAGTAAAGAGAGAGAAAAATGCTCCAAATGCAACTCTTAACTCTCCCCTACTGATATTAGGAGGTGTCAGGGGAAATTTTCACATTTTCCCCCTTTTCGGGATGAAATTAATGTGACAGAAAGAAAGGCTCATTGCACAGCAGCTAGATAGAGGGATGGGAGGGGGGGCAGGAGGGAGAGCCAGGGCAGGGAGAAGAAAGGGGGGAGCATAGCATGGGATGAGCGAGAGTGCAGGAAGAGGGAGGGAGAGGCGAGAGAAAGAGGGAGAGCAAGGGGGCGGAGGAGAGGAGGGGGGTGGGGGGGGTAGAGAGATGGGCGTGCATGCTAATTTTATCATTCTGCTGATAAACTTTTCCTCCAGTAATCCTCCAGCTGGGACGTGAGAACAGATAGGAGACAGGGATAGGCTCGGGAAGTCTCAGCTCATATTAAACAGCCATCCCAAACAGAACTCTCTGTTCTATTCTATTCTATTCTCTTCTATTGTTTTTCAGATTTTCCCTTAATTCTTTGTTTGCTATTTTGTGACAGTCTGGTTTTCTCTCATCACTCTTAACAAAATAAGAGGGTCTGGTGCAGGTATGGGGCCATCTGCTTCTTTTGAAAGGAGAAAAAAAAGGGATAAGATGGGAGGCAGTGTGTCTGTGTGTGTGTGTGTGTGTGTGTGTGTGTTTTGACATACCTTCCCCCGCTATACCCATGACCCCCGCCTGCACCATCACCTCCTCACTAAACAGCATGTCTGTCTGCTCCTCCTCACATCTGTTTATTTTCCTCCAATTTGCCCCCCTAACATACACACACATATAGACAGAGACACGTCTGTGCCTCTGCCATGTCCTCGAAAATCAATAACCAATCAAAGCAATCATTGCCTTTATAGTCCTTCTCACACACCACGGCAGTCACACACACACAAGCATGCGGCGACCCCAGATTACACACTCCATCTCACTTCTAGTTTAACCAGGCCCATTGAGGATTATAGATACATAATGCCATGTGTACAGATTAGGTATGACAATAAACTACTGATAGGCAAAGTAAGCTGCCTCCTCTATGGCTATGTGCAGCAGTGTGTGTGTGTGTGTGTGTGTGTGTGCCCACTAATACTGTACTGGCATGCATGAATAAACATGACGTGTAAAAGAGCTGAATAGGAATGACGTCTCAGCAGAGAGTGTGTGTTTGTTTTGTGTGAGTGTGTGTGAGTGTGTGTGTGTGTGTGTGTGTGTGTGTGTGTGTGAGTGAGTGCATATGCATGTGTAAGTGTGATCTGTTACAGAGCAGATGAGAAGGAGACCTCAGTTCCCGCATCACATCATTCTGCCAGAAGGCTTTTATGCCTGCTCCCAGAGTCACCCTGTGCTACAGACAAATGTGCGCGCGCACGCACAAACAGCGTGAAGAGTGTTTGTGTGTCTCTTACTGTTGGCGTCAGTGTCGTCACTCTTGGGAGGGGTGTGTCCTGTGTAACCAACGGCAATCCTGACCATCCGCTCTGGATTCCTTATCTTCTTCAGTCCTACAAAGAGGGAGAAGGAGCAGGAAAGAGACATGTTGAGCAGACGCTCCGGACTCTGTCTTCCTCGGCAGTCGTTCGCCTCACCTCAGTCTTCCTCCTCTAAAGCCCAGAAACAAAACTCCCAGTGATATGCATGTGGGCTGATCCATTTTCTGATGCACTAACTTGCATCCATTGTGTCCCCTGATCGATTGGCCACAGTAGATGCACTGCCTCCATGTGTGTGACTAACTTGTACCGAGCTTTAGTTTCTCTTCTCTCTCATCATTTCTGTTTCCCTGACCACTGTTGCTATGATACAAAGTAGACCAACCAGCGCAGAGGGAGATGGTCTTCCATGCTATATGGAAGGCCCACTCGTGTAGTGAGCACATCTGCCCGGGTACGCCAGGAGTGGATGGCTGTCTCCTGCCCATTCATCTGGCTTTCATTCACGCCGGCTGAGGCTCGTAAATTATTGCATCCTCTCTACGCAGAACAGTGAGGGGGCAGCGGACGAAAGCCCCTCGTACTGTGAGTGCGTGAGTCTGTTTGCGTGTGTGTGTAGGTGCAGCGCAGTTGGGGCAGGGGGATGGTTTTATATGTATGTGGTACACTGCCTGCTGATCAGCCCATGGGCCATCTGTCTCATCTACAGTTCTGAGTCTTTTCACGCAACGGGACTCTCAACCCACGGCCTTCCCTCCGCCTCTGGCTACACTCGGCACGCTCGCCTGCACGCTCACGTATATGCGACTCTCAGCGCTGGAAATGAGCCTCACACATGTGCAGTGATGCTTTTGTGGTTCAAGTTGTCCAAAAATTGCGTGTGAGAGAAATCCTGCTCAGCATCACTCCCTAGTGGAGAGAGGATTAAAGGTTCCTTCTGCCATTTCCAGCATCACTCTGCTGAGGAGGCCGTCAGAAGAATCAATTAAGAAATAATACAACAAAATGTATACAACATGATTTCAGCGTGGTGCATCAGCTCAGCTCTGAAGTTGCCGAGGAGCTGCGTGTCATCCATAACAACACACTCAGCTGCTGGGTTTATTGGTTTATGGATGTGTGACATCAGTTCTTTGAAGAGGCAAGAGAAGAAAGCCATAGTCAGGGCAGGCTGACAACCAGGGGACGAGTATAAACAAGAGTCAAACACACGGAGTAAGAAATAGAGATTTCATTAAGCCACCAGTTGGGATGGAGATAACAGTGATTTTGATCATCCCTTAAATAATTCATGAATGACTGAATAGCAGTGTGAACAGTGTGTGTGTGTGTGTGACAATAATGACCCCAAGAGTTTAGTAGAGGGAGTAAAAATTTAAATTGGATTCATACATGATATGACCTAAAACTGACATACATACACTCCACCCCCCATCACCCCCTCCTCCTCAAATGCAGCCCGATTTTCACCTTCAATGCCTGAGCAACCATAAGCACACATCAACAGCAAATGAACACAAACATAAACACACACACACACACACACACTAACACTGGATTGTGACTAAATAAATGCACAGTTCATCTGTTCCAGTCAGGAAAGGGGGGGAAAAAATTACAATTCAATTCTCTAATTTATGGTTAAAGAGAGACACATAAACAAACACACACACACACACACACACACACACACAGGGACAGCATCTGAATTCCTTCAGCTTGAACCTCTCTCTCTCTCTCTCATTTTTTGATCCTAAAGCACTCATAAATTAAGGCAGTCAGGGGACAGGCTGGCAGGCAGTGGACGGTGGAAACTAGCCGACCGACAGACAGGACAACTCTGCTCCCGTTATTATTGATGTGCTGTCGGCGGACCGAGCATCCACACAGCCGCTGCTTCAGCACCAGCGTCCGTGTTTATCGGGACGGGCTGCTGGGAGAAAAAGGGAAAGCCCCGCCGTTTCTCTCGTCCTCCTCCGTCCCTCCATCGCTTCGTCTCAAACCCCAGAATAAACACCGTCCAGCCTCGCCACCTCACATCCAAAAAAGCCCGTTATTTCTCTCTTACCTTCCGGCTTGTTTTCGGCAGCCATTTCCCCTCCGCCGCGCGCCTCATCCCTCCTCCTCCTCTTCCTCCTCCTCCTCCTCCTCCTCGACTCGACCTAGTGATGGTGGTGGAGGTGGAGGTGGTGGTGGTGGTGATGGTGGTGGAGGGGGGGAGGTGTGTGTGTGTGGGGGGGGAGGTGGACCATGCGTGTGCACGGAGAGGACAGCTCAAGGAGGGGGGCGGGGCTGAGAAGAAGAGGTGGAGGGGGGCGAGCCTGCCGCGTTCGGAGTCGCCATTGGTCCAAACGGGGGTTATTGACGGCGGGGATCCGTGATGGTGACTCGCGGATTCCTCCATCCTCTCCCGTTAGGCCCCGCCCCCTTTCCTGACGCGCACTCTTCCTCTCTTCCTCTTCCTCTCTCTCGCTCTCTCTCTCACGTCACTGAACCACGTCTGTAGTCGAGGACACCTTGACAGCCTCCCATAGCATCATCATCATGCTCATCATCATCGTCTTCATCACCTCATACACATACATACACACACACACATTTCTTCACATGATTGTTGTGATAACAGGATGACATTAATCATGACATCTTGAATCTGAATTGTGCCTGAAAGAGACTTTTTCAGATGCAGGGTTTGGGTTTTTTTTGGCTGCTGTGGTGCTGAAGGGACAGCTCCGCGCGCGCCTCCTCAGCTCGTGCGCACCTGCTTCCTTTGAGTCGTGTTATTGGGCTGAAGTGATGAAAACTTAAAGGGTGAAATAAAGGAGGGAAATGGGTGAATCCCTGAAGTTTACGCCGAGTCTCTTCTCACTGATGCTGCACTCTTTAACAGCGGAGCCATTATTGTTTAAACCCACACTGTCACTGCGCGCCTCAGGGCCACATTCTCGCCTTTGCACCAAAGCCTCGTGTTTGACAGAGACGATCCTCTCCGTGGACACGCTTCACGCATGTCTGCGGCTTTCAGTGGCTCGTCTTCAGCTGCGCGTGGCTCTGCGCGGCGCACAGAGGCGCGCGCGCTTCTCCGCACCGACACAGCGCTGGCAGGATGAATGACAATGAGGAGCATGTGTGATGATACGTCGTCGAGAAATAGATGGATCACATGTAAACCTTCAAAAGGCAGCGTCCTTGTCAGATGAGATGGACGATGCAGCATGCAAACTGACATTCTATATAAATAACAAAGCTGCAGCCTACAAGTCGTGAACAGTGTTGTTACATGCAACTTTAAAATAGAAACGATATACACATAAACTGTACGAACAAATCTATAAAACTACAGTTATTTTGAGAAGTGGTGCAGTGGTGGTGGAGTTCATTTACTCAAGTTTCCCATTTATGACAAATAAGCAATTAAGAATGGTCTAATAATAAAACTGCATCTACAGCCAACAGCCCTGTTAGACATTTTAACATCAGTCAAAATGGAACAAAAATGTACTTTTAACTCCACTACTTTTATCTGACAGCTATACTATACTATATAGTTAGTACTTGTCAAATAATTTTTAAAAAATCATCCCAAACAAGGGATGTGCTTCTATAATGAAATGCATTGTTATGTATTAAGCTACAAACAGTATTCATATTTAAAATGAGCTTCACTGTGACTGATAACAATGTTAAAATGGTGCCTGTATCTTGATGCATCACTAATCATAATAATCTAATGATGAGAGGGAGAACGAAGTTTTCAGATCCTTTACTACATCCCAAAGTACTACATTTTTAATTCCAAGTAAAAGTCCTGCATTCAAAATGCTACTGATTAATTATCAACAAGATGTACGTATCATCAAAAGTAAACATATCTGCTGCATCACTCATTTCCATGTTTCTTAAGTATTTCTACTGAAGCATTAATATGTGAGCAGCATTTAAATATTGTGTAGCTGGTTGTGGGGAAGCTCATTTTATTGCCTTTAGTAGTTCAATCCATACCAAACTGATCTTTGTCAATTTTAATCTGCAAAATAGCTACAGCCGTCAGATAAATGTAATGGAATAAATGGGACAATATAGTTAAAATACGAATAATTTAAGTTCAATTACATCAGAAACAGACTTGAGTAAAGTGCTGAAGTACTTAATTACACTTCACCACTTCTAATAACAACATGCCAACATGAGTACTTTTGATGCTGAAGTACATTTTGCTGATAACACTTTCACTCTTACTTGTGGCCTAATGGAACATTTTTACATTGTCGTGAAGCTACTTTTACTTGGGGAACAGATCTCTTTTCTATGACTGCAACCATTGAGAAATGTGAGGAAAAATGGAGTGGCAGCAGAGCAATAGAGGACGAGGACAGAAAACAAGGCTGGACAACTGGCCCAGACCCTCAACAGTCCCAGGTTCACATTGTGGCACCTAATTTGTGGTCATTCAGCGATTTGTAACTTTGTGGATGTGAGCTATAAAAGCACAATATCAGCTGACATGATCAAAGTCTTACAAAGTCCTGCTTTATTATCTGAAGGGGCCCAGTGCCAAAATCTAGTTTGAAGACATTATTTCATCTGATAGAGTTTACATATTCCAAATTCTTAAGTAATATATGTTTGATCAAATTGCCAAATAGCAAATTTAGGTGCCAGGGACTATACTAAATTCAGAGAAAGGGGCAGAAACGGGAGTTAATGGAGACCCAGTACGTCATTCTTACCCTCAAGTAAATTAAACTATACTGTAAGTAGCTTTAAAGTGAGATAGGTATTATAGATCAGGTCAGAAATTGTCATTAAAACTTGAATTTTGTTTCTCACTCCACTCTTGTTAATTAAATTACAGTACCTAATTTTCCACTAATTTTTCCACAACAGCCGTGTTAATGAACAGTGATTGTTCAGCCAATCAGTGTTGAGAGTTGGTTTTAGCCTTCAAATTGTTTTCAGTGGGAAAGAAACAAAGTAAAAAGCCAGTGACTGATGCTTTGTACACGCTGACAAAAACAAAACATTCTGAAATGAAAAACTCTCCTCACTATCATTTCTCCTCTTGGAAGAAGGTGTCGAATCTCTCAAACACAACCAGCAGAGGGCGACAGAAGAACTTCCGCTCACTTCCGACCCTCGACCGAGGTCTCCTTCTGACCAATGAGCTTCCAGAGCACTGCGGGGTGGGCGGGACCGAAGCAAACGCAAACATGGCGGCGTCCTTAGATGATGATTTTGAGTTTAATAACCAAGATTACTACTCTCTACTCAACGTCAGGAAAGAGGTACGCTTCATTCTGCTTTACAGTGTTGACGAAGGGGGACTGACCTTTTGCCGCGACTATAGGCAGATTTATATTGAGGACGTGTGGAGTCGGTGCATCATCCTTCATGAATAGCGGTCTTCTTCATCAGCACCATCGTCCGAGGAGGTTGAGACCGGTGGATGCTGCAGAGACAGGAACAAGCAGGATATTTCAGCAGCTACTTAACTTTACAGCAGGCAGTGTTTTCACTTTGACGAGGCTGTTTTTATATGATGTCTGCACCGATGAGCTCCTTCTCAGATCGCAGGTTTCATTGATCTAGAAACACTGAGAGGCCTGACTAGGATTTATACTTCAACTGGATTAGCTTACATTAGCTAACATCAGTTACTGACAATACCTGGAGGCTACACTCTGTTAACCTTTAGTTTAAGGTTATGGACTGGTAGCTGTTTTTCACTTCCTTTTAAAACAGGGTGATTAATCGAGCAATCGAATATTCCCATGAAATGAAAATGAATCTACAACAGTTTTGGTCAATGGTGCAACACAATAGCTGATTACAGTCTCTCAAGAGTGAGGATTTCCTGCTTTCATTTGTCTGATATAGTGGTAACTTGAAACTGAACTAACAGCAATCACCCCGTCACCTTTTCTGACCAAACAGTTAATCAGATAATCAGCTGGGTTAGCAACAAAGGTTACTCAGGACTGAGAGTTACCCTCTCTCTTGTCACAGGCCACATTGGAGGAGCTGAAGGCATCCTATCGGAGGCTTTGCATGCTCTACCATCCTGACAAGCATCGAGACCCCGAGCTGAAAAGCCAGGCTGAGCAGCTTTTCAACCAGGTGCACCAGGCATATGAAGGTAAAGACGCATGCTGATGTACGCCAAATGGACATTAAACTGTACCATTTTACACCACACAAAAACACAAAACATCTACATAAAGTGAACTCTTGTTTCTCCTCAGTGCTGAGTGATGCTCACTCCAGAGCCATCTATGACATCTTTGGGACGAAAGGGCTGGAGGTTGAAGGCTGGGAGGTATTTATTCTATCGGACATAAACTTTGTGTCTTAAAGTTGACTTGCTTTGCTCCTACACTGTGCATACAGTGTTAACATACTGTATCTTCTGTACCAATATCTTATGGCGATGATGCTGTGTAGGTGGTGGAGAGGAAGAGAACGCCAGCAGAAATTCGAGAGGAGTACGAAAGGCTGCAGAGAGAAAGAGAAGAGAGGAGGCTGCAGCAAAGAACTAACCCCAAGGTATTCTCAATCGCAGCTGCACCACATTCCTTTGTTAACTTTACTACTTTCACTTTGTGTGTGGGCACCACTGTTATGCATACATTACTAACTTAGTTTAGACTGTAGGTGTTTCCACATTCACTTCAGTATGTTTCACACCCTTTTTCTTTCTTATTAATTAATTCTGTCAATCCACCCCCCGTCTCTCCTTCAGGGCACGATCAGTGTGGGCGTGGATGCAACAGACCTGTTTGACCGCTATGATGAGGACTTTGAAGAGATGCCCGGAGGAGGCTTTCCTCATATTGAAATCAACAAGATGCACATTTCCCAGTCCATAGAGGTACAACAAAACATTTACCCTCAACACAGCTACTCACCTGGACCATGGTCCCTGTAGAATTCTGCTTTACCAGGCACAATTTTCCTGTCTTTCTTCAGGCTCCTTTGACGAACTCTGACACGGCAGTTCTATCTGGTTCACTCTCTACACACAATGGGAACGGAGGGGGCAACATTAACATGACCGTACGAAGAGTTACGTCAGCCAAGGGGTGGGGAGAGGTAAGTACACACAAACACACATGAACACATACACAAAGTACATGCAATATATTGTATAAAGCACAAATATAATTTTTTTGAAAAGGTATTTTGAATATGCTCTGTGTTGTGTGGCACAGAGCGGCCCACCTGCAGTCACTTGTTTCTGTGCATTCGTCTCCGCAGGTGGAGTTTGGTGCAGGTGACATACTTGGACCTCTCATTGGGTTAAAGATGTTTCGCAATGTCACTCCACGCTGGTAAGGCCTGACTGTATTAACAACAAAATTCTCCATCCCTTAAATCTTCTCTCTTTTTAATTCATGTTCTGTCATTTCTTTGTCCAGTTTTTTGACAGCCCAGTGCGGTTTGCAGTTCTCTCCTCGAGGTCCGAAGCCGAGCTGTTCTCTGATGACGGCACGCCACCTGGACCAGAACACCATGGGTTATCTGCAGTGGCGCTGGGGGCCTAACAGTGCCATGACCACCAGCCTGGTCCGAGACACAAAGAGCAGCCACTGTACTCTAGCTCTGCAGGTACACACAAAAATGCATGTAGCCTATAGGCATGTACAGTACACAGCTACCTTTATCAGTACTTAACTCTTATATTTGTTCATTCTTCACTCTGTATTACTTCTCTCCCTTCCAGCTGGGTGTGCCTCACTCCTACCTGATGATGAGCTACCAGTACAAGTTCCAGGATGAGGACCAGACTAAAGTTAAAGGCTCTGTTAAGTACGTCTGTCTGCATAAGAGAAGTTAGACTCTACGGTTTTACACATCGAATATCTTATATAAACCATTTACTTTTGTGATAGGCACCAATTTCATTAACTTTGGGCTGTACTCCACATTATGATAAAAAAAATATTTTAACTTTTTCATACAGCAGATAATAATAACAGTTTATTTATAGAGCAGAGTTTGGACAAAGAAACACAAATAGTTTCCCACAGTTAGGAAAAGAAAAGGTAATGACAGGACATCAGCAGCATTAAAAGAGCTGAGGGAGATTAAAAAAAAACAGTATAAAATTAAACAACAAAGATGTAAACTTGTAATAAAAGATATCAAACCTTCAGAAATATAGAAATTAACGTAAAAGGAAATTTGATAAAAGACGAAGAAAGCCACACATATTTGATCCCAAAACATTTACTCTGTCCCACTGTAGCTGCCTGACTCTAATGGCCTTTGTTCATTTTTGTGCTCCCTCCCTTTTCAGGACAGGCTGGTTTGGTACTGTAGTGGAATATGGAGCAGAGAGGAAGATCAGCCGACACAGTGTCCTGTCAGCCACTGTCAGCATCGGGGTCCCTCAGGGAGTCACACTCAAGATCAAGTACTGTCCAGCCCAGAATAGATGTCATTCTTCTGTGGGTCCTTATTTCACTGCATAATTGTCTAATGTGTGTATATATGTGTGCCGGTGTTTCCGTGCAGGTTGGCGCGTGCCAGTCAAACGTACCTCTTTCCAATCCACCTGACTGACCAGCTGCTGCCCAGTGCTGTCTTCTACGCCACGGTGGGACCTCTGCTGGTCTACATGGCCATCCACAGACTGGTCGTCATCCCATATACACAAGCACAGAAAGAGGAGTCAGTACACCTCCCGTCCTCCCCCTCACTTCCTTTAATGTGACACTCGTTCAGCATCTCACTTTGCCACATTTTCATTTCAACATATTTTTTGTGTCCAAGAGGAATAGTTTGATTATGATCATGTTCATCAGCGTGAATTGGGCAGAAATGCAACATTTTGGCTATGGGTGTTGTTAATACTATCAGGGTTTCTTTCACACTCACACTGTCATCATAGAGAGGCTCCGCAGTGAATCCCTGTGGGTGATTGTTGATGTCTGCTTTGTGTGTCTCAGAGAGCTGGAGCTGCAGAGGAAAAGCTCAGCCACAGACATCGCCAAGAAGAAGCAGGAGGCAGAGACGGCTGTGAGTACTCGCGCTCACATGCAACCACACATTCTGCGTTGTGTGTGGGGGAATCATTGATCATTGTTTCTGGGTGCTGCTCCCCTCATCTTGTCTGAAAACTTCTCTCCTACCCTATTCTATTTTGGTCCCCCCCACCCCTCCTCCTCCTCCTCCTCCTCGTCTTTCTCCCTTGGCTCCTCTGCAGGTTCTGCTGATGCAGGAGTCTGTGAGGAGAATCATAGAAGCGGAAGAATCCAAGATGGGTGAGGGAACACACACATACACACCACACAGATGCTACAACAGGGTGAGACGCTGAGAAGTTTTGTTAGTTTGCAGCCAGCAGTCAAAACTTGGTGAAAATCCAAGTGTGTAATTCAAACACATATCTCATGGTTACTATTAACTGTGTAATATACTGTAGCTCCAGGATCCTGTATTTCTAAGTCTGACATCCATCATCTACTGCTGTGAAGCAAGTGATAATGAAGTAGCTCATCTCCATGCTGCAGTGTTTACGTAGGTTAAGCCTCTAAGTCTGTGCACAGAACGCCAGCGTGTACATTGGCATAAATCAAAACTATGATTTCAGTGTACTAATGGATTTTCTGTTATGTTTGTGTAGAGGGTGCATGTGATTATTTGAAGAGCCAGTCTATGGGATGTGTTCACTTCTAGATGCTCAGTCTGAGAAGTAGAGGTAGAAGTGTCTAACACAGTAGCAGGAGCAGTGTTGCCGTGCCACAGCTCGACATAGCTGACATAGTTTCAGTGTTTGCATAGCTGTAGGAGGAATTCACACAACAACACTTATAGTTCTTATAGTTGTCCACTTCTCAGATCTGTCTCTGTGATCTGTCTGTATGTACTGCCCTCTCTTTCAACCTATTTATTGCTGTCTAGGTCTGATCATCCTGAATGCCTGGTATGGAAAGTTTGTATCAGACACCAGCCAGAAGCAGGAGAAAGCAAAGGTCATCGATGTCACGGTGCCTCTGCAGTGCCTGGTCAAAGACTCCAAGCTCATCCTCACTGAGGCCTCTAAGGTGTGTGTATTGACATGTTAGTACCCACTGGATCATGTACAAAGCCATGGAAAGCCAGTGAGGTCATTATTTGCTTTTCCACTGCATTTTATAAGAATGCAGTTGCAAATGGCAGTCTACGTTTGTGAAGGCTGCCGTATGTTTGTTCAAAAATACCCAAAGAATAAATGGCAGTCGGCCACAGGGGTCCTAATGCACCCTCAGCCATTGCACATATACAGTAATGTTGTGCCTGCCATTTGCAGCTGCAGTTAAACACAGCGGCTGGTGATATGAAAGCAGTATTATTAACAATTGTACAGTACATATTACCTATATAAAACTTCAAACAGCACTTAAAAGAAGATGAATAATGACCTGATTGGCTTTCTATATGTTCTGTAGACGTGTATTCAAATTGTTTCTCTGTGTGCAGGCTGGATTACCAGGCTTCTATGACCCCTGTGTTGGAGAGGAGAAGAGTCTTAAATTACTGTACCAGTTCAGAGGCGTCATGCACCAAGTCATATCTGCGGACACTGATTCACTACGGATACCCAAGCAATGTAAGTGTACTTTATCTAAGACCCATAATAATGTTGTGGCCCACTAATTACAACATGACTGTGGTATATGTTCGTATCCATTTTGAAATTTTATTTTTTTGTCTCTTCAGCTCACAGAATTGAGTCAGAGTCCTAGGAGCTCACCAGCGTCGGAGCACCAGAGGACAAATGCAGATAAAAACAGACTTTGTGTCAACAGGAGAAGCCAAGAACAGAGGGGACACATCAACAATAAGTCTGTTACTCTCCTCTGGTCCTCCTCTGTCATGGTATTAGTGAATCTGTTTATCCAGTTCCTCCACCTCCTCCCTTTCCTGTGGGCCATCTCTGAGGTTCAGCAGAACACAGGAGTCAGCTCAGAGTTTCTACAAGGTGTCATGTCTTTGTGTCTCTAGTCTGCTGCTCCTGACACGGCTGTGCAAATATCTGCCTGCTGCAAGAGATCAGACATCGGCCCTGAACATAGTTTTATATATATGCACTACACAGAGGGACTGATAGTCACCGCTGACGTGGTAACCATTCCCAGCTATGATGACCTAGAAGTGAGAAACTTAACGATGTGTCTTGACATTTGTTATGTCAGGTATATACAAATGAGCTGTAGTTTTACTCCATATCATTGTTGTCTTTGTCCCAGACGTGCTTCACCTTGGTAGGTTTGAATCTGTTAAAGTTGTTACATACCATTTCACAAACTCATACAAACGTTTAGAGTAACACTATGCAGGATCATGTCTCAGTGCTGGCCAGGACTGAGGATTGATTGTGTTTTTGTTTACTTGTTGAAATGTCTCATCCTAATTTATAATTATGCCTTTTAGCGACATGTCTGCTGCTCATGGGGGCGCCAGTCAGCAGGTGTTAACTGGTGCTCAAAATTTATATCTGTGAGGGGGTCGGGATGTGGAAGTCGGGGGAGGGATTGGACAGGGAGGGAAAGTGATAGAGATGCCCTTTGATGGTCGTGATCTAAACAAGGAGAGACAGGCCTGAATTCTTCATATAACTTTTTTTTGTATCTCAGGCTAGACTGCAATTTCAAGGGAGAAAGAAATTACACTTAGATTGCGTCAGTGTTTATTGATTATCTCTGGGCAGCCGCAGCCAAAACAAATTATTTACTATAATTTCTAATGCAGTTGAAGGTTATAGTTTGTATTTCACAGGTGTACGTCCAGCACCAAGCCTTAGTACATGTTTGGGATGCGACCAGCAGGGGGCGTAGGTCAACACTTTCCCTCATGAAGGTTGTGTTTGCTGCTGAAGCAAATCACTGTGACAGGCAATAACTTGTTACTGGAGCTGACCTGAGCCACACTAAATCCATTTTTACTGATTATGGCACTTTAACATGGCTACATTTACTTATTTGACTTTGTTTTTACACCTGTGCCATATATTTTAATTTGATGTTCTCCGTCCCCCTTTTTTTTTTTAATTTAAAAATATTGAATTAATCTGCTAATGCCACTTCACTTCGTATTCATAAAGTGTAAGGCGCTAAATCAGTACTTGTCAGCCAGGGCTTTTATATGATGATCCACACACTTAACTTACCTCTGCTGTAGCTATTTTCCTATCAGAGTGGTGAGGCTGACATGAGGAAATCTTAAGATCCCATGATGCACTTTCTGCTCATATATATAGGTGTTGTTGCACAGAAGTCCCAAAGTTTCCAGTATCAACAATTCCAACAATATCAACCTTGAGCCCGCGGGTCTCCCAATTGGGGGACCCTAGAGCGTAAGAGAAAGAAATAGTGTGAAACAATGCACTTATCATGAGAGAATATAGTAATGCTGCACAGCAAATTAAACAGCAGAACCTAGGCTACAAGAATATATAAGCCATTTTTACATGCACCAAACACAGCTCAAACGCCAGCTAAATGAATTATCAAATATAGAAATTAATACAGCGCCACCCAGTCAACCCACTCGCCATATTTCTGGCTATAGCGTTGTGGTACTGTATACAAAACGGACAAACAACCCCTCAAACGAAAGCAGACAGTCCACTGATTCAAACCATATCCATCAAAGCTCTCTAAAACCAAAGCAACAGCCACAAACAACAGCAATAACCGAAATCGCTTCGTCAAACTATAGTCGTAAATTTTCTCTTACCTTAGCTGTTTCGCCATCAAAAGTTTGTTTATCGGTAAATCCACACCGGAAACAGTTAGCGCTACTTCCTTAGCCACAATGCAAACAAACCGGATGTCTCTGGGAGTGGAACGGTGCTGTCAATCTCACTTTGGTGACTATCCCTGTATTCTATTGGCTCTAACGCTTCAAAGGAGGCGTCGATCACTGGAATCAACCAATCCATGACGGAGATACAGCCTCGCGTATTTACATACAGCTCCATACTAGTCTTATCTTATCAGAGTCAAACTTTGCAGAGACAATGCTCACATATTGTGCTATGATTTGATAGAGGTTTAGAGCTGCAGCTGGAACCTGAAATCTTTCATTTTTGCTGTGTACCATCTTCATTTACTCTTAACCGGTAACATATATACTGATATTTACACATCTGAGCAAAACTTACAAGTGTTCCCTTTATTATGACACAAGAATTATTCAAATAGACCTTGTGGTTGCAGAGATACACTCATTTTATTATGGGTATGTAATTTTCGAGCAGAGGCCTGAAAAATAGCTTAGGGCTCAAGGAGTTAAATGCACAATATGACTGTGAGCCCCTATATAAGCAGTAGTTGTGAAGGTGAAATGGCATTGTAACTACAAAGGGAAAAGAAAAGAAAGAACAGGTAAATTTTGCCTTTCATGGGAATCTCTGAAAACACTACAACACTGTAGGATACATATGGTATTTTAGCAAATACAGAGGTAATATATTGCACAAAATGTACAGTATTTCAAACTAATATTAGAGGCTAGTTGTCATGAGAGTGGTGCTTAAGCCTCTAAATGAAACTGTATGCTTTTCCTGAACATCTGAGTTTGCATCTAAGTAGCAACTAGTCCTGTGACTTTATATGGTGCCCTCCTTTTATTCATTTCGATTGATCTCCAAATAAGATGAAAGCATTGAGATGGATACATGTTGGTATTTAGTTGGAGGGTCCCATCTCTACAGTGAGATCTACAGTGGTCTTTGCGTTGAGGTCACTATCATAACTGTCATTTTGCACTGATTCTGTTTGTCTTTCCTCTTTTTTTTCTGTTAAAGTGTGCTGTAAAGTGTTTTAAAAAGGTCAGCTGTTCACCTCTTTAGTGCCACCATGAGGCCAGCAGAAAGACTGCTCCCTGGTGTTAACCTCCAGTCTATCATCCAAACTGACTCACAGTAGTATATAAATGTACTGTATGGCTGAGGAGCCTGTGTTCTCTGTCCTGTAAAGACAATAAATATGAACCGATCAGATTCTTGTTTCATTTCAGGAGCATTGTAGACAGACTGGCCAGTTTTTTTTTTAAATGCACTGTGATATGATAAAAGACAAAAGCAAGAGGTTAAAATGGTAACTCTTTATTTACAATAGTTTACAATAGTTTCACAGAAACAGTTTGCACCACAGTACAGACGACGCTTTCTCAATAAGGGGATAGGACAACCCAGGATCAGAATAAATGAGCTGCATCACAATGAGCATTGTTAACATTTATTACACTGATGTCTTAAAGACGCAGACTACAATTAGAAATTTGTGCCTGAAGACATCTTCAGGTTCTCTAGACTTGAATGTCCTGAGAAACAGCAAATGGTTTTCAGTCTGGACACGTCTTAAAAACCACCAGAACCTGGTTGATGACTGGGTGTGAACCAGTATACCAGCCAGAAGACCAGAGTGCAGAGATGAGCTTAATCACTTTAAACTCCTGGAAAGTCTTGTGTTCTTTACAAACTAAACATTCATTGTGTGTGTGTTAGTCGTTCCCTGGTCAAGTCACTGATTCTGCATTGTAAAACCCAGTCCAGGACTAATATCCACGGTTCTGTGTCTAAAATCTGTCATTCCACAGTATGGCTTTTATATAATCAGAAACAACAGCAGATGGCACATGAACAAGCTTAAAATCTTTCATCCAAATTGCAAGTTATAGGGAAAAAAAGCCCTAATAAAAACATTTTTTCCATTAAACCCGCTGCAACCGGAAGCAACTGAATACTGCTGTGAAAACATTAGTGAGAGGTGACAAGAGACTGAGATCTGTTCTTCTGATCTGACCCTTCAGAGACAAAAAAAAAAAAAAAAAAACAGACCCTGCCCTCGGCCCTTTTTGAAGATATCTATTTCACCATCTTACAAAAGACCAAACACCATGGAGCTTAGTTGAGACGACTCATAGCAGCACATGCATTGCCAACACCCTCACGCAGTGTTAACCATTCAAACAAACACACACTCACATGCATAATTTCAACTGGACTCTTGAGAGAATCTTTCTATCAACACTATTCCAGTTAAGATAGCTTTTTCTTCTGAGGATACTTAAAACAGGACGGCCATAGGAGTTCCCTTCTATAAATATACGCGTCTCTGACAACTCTGCCTTCAGCATCAAACAGCTGAGAACAAAAAGGTCAATTTAAATAACGGTTTGGAAAATTAAAGTATTTATGAACAATACCACTCTTTAAACAGCCGTGAAATGCAGCAAAAACACTGAACAGAGGCGACAGAAAACACTTTACTGAAAACCAGTTGACTCTGTCATGTTATCTGAATCGTGTCAGTTATCTGGCTTCTTTAATTAAACATTATGAAGCGCCTCCCCAGAAACAGAACTCTGGTGAAATAACAGCTTTTAAACATTTCTGAAAAGCAAAAGTGAGTGAAAGCTCTTTGTGTGGCCAAGTAATATGTTGATTCAGAGGAGTAGCTGAGGCTGGAAGACAGTTTGTGAAGTAGAGGGGAGAGGAACGAGCACTGGGTTTATCTGTGCAGGCTTCGAGCCTCAATGATATTTGTTCACAATGTCTTAAAGAAACTGAACAAAAAACAGATGAAGGTGATGCAGACTCTAGTCTCTTATCCTACATCTCTGTTCTATTGGATTATACCTCAGCTTAATACTATAGCACCATCTGAAGCAATTAACTCAAGGCTTATCTTGTTTTCTCTTTTTAACAGTTAGTTCTGTAACATTAATAGAGGCATCTAAGAGAAATCAAATCCAGTTTAATCAGAAAGACATACCTGTCCCTAAGACAGAAATGTCAGGTGGGTTTTTTAAGAAAGGGAGAAAAGTGCAAACTGTCTTTCCCACAAATCCCAGCATGCACCATAGTGGGTGGCAGTTGTGAGGGTATTGTCTTTATATATGGCAGTTCAAACGTTTCCAGTGTTCACGAGACACCAAGTCCCAACAGTAGCGGTTTGCTGCTATGCTAATGTCATCTACAGACACATCCATTCAGTGATTGCCTTACGCACAGAGTCTGTAGGGAAGCAGAAACAAACCATTGTAAATCTAAAATAGCATTCAAATGGGATAAGGGCTTGGGATAGGTCCACCAAAGTGTTTATAGAAAATGTGGGTTCTTGGCTGACCATGATGGACAGACACTGAAGGGTGCAAGACCTGAATTTGAGGAAGGGTCAGTCCAGCAGGTGCAGGGGTCAGAGTTCAGGGTTTGGCCTGGGGGTCAGTCTAGCAGATGTTTGCTGGGGGCTACACGCGAGCGGTGGGAGCGGCGGGTGTCTGGGGTTCCGTGTGTCTCTCGGCAGCTCTGGCACACATATGTCTCTGGCACGTGGCTCTTGCGGATCTTAGCGCACGACAGGTGGATCCAGGTGTGACACTTGTTACACTCGATCATGGCTCGGCCTGCGAAAGGCTTCATGCAGAAACACGTCACCAGGTCCCACGAGTCGTCATCTGAGAAAACAGGAGAGCGCAAATATCAAGTTATGGACGGTCACTTTGTCAAACTTGTAACAATGTAATATATGCACCAACACAGAAAGCTTACCTGAGTCTACCATGATGTCTTCATCCTCTCCTGATCCATCTTCGTCTCTGAACACCACCTGTTTCCCCTGGCGGAACACCGTCCTGTTTCCTGAAAAGCCCTCCACCTTCTGTACCTTTACCACCCCTTCTTCAAGGTCTTGACCATCCCAGTTTCGACGCTCCTCCTTGGGCTCCTCCTTGCAGGGGGCGGGGCTCGGCAGACACTGGGGGTGGAGGGGAATGCTGATATCATCTTCAGGCTCTTCTTTGATCATTCGGCCACCAAAGGAGATGGGGTACGGCAGCTCGGGGACTGCGGAGTGAGCCTGCTGAACCCCGCTCTCATCCCCGGCCGAATGCTCCCTCTCCTTTCTCCTCTTCTTTTTCTTCAGCTTGTCAGCTTTCCTGCGGTCGTCTGGGTGCAGGGTGGTGATTGTGTGCTGCAGAGGAGAAAAAAGGACATGTGTGTCAAAAGAGATAAAGGTGAACATACAAGGTAAATGATGTGACGTCGACTGGACTCACATCTTTCTTGGCGTGACTGGACAGTGGGGCTCCTGGCTGTGGGCGTTTCCTGCTCCTGTCCTGGGGGACTTTGGGTGGGCGCTGGGGGCAGGAGGTCGGAGGTCCGGGGGTCCAGCCATCACTGTCAGCTGTGCTGCCTGTACTGTTGGGGGGGCTGGAACTACTGCGCAGTGGGGAGTCCTGTAGCAATAAATGGAGTACAGGTCAGGAAACAAAGCTGGTGATTATAAGATTCATAAACTGTGTGGCAATTCACAGATTCATTCACTTAATAAACACACTGTGTCACCGTGTCCTCAGGAACATCCATTCCTGTTTAACAATGCAGCATGGTTGGTGCCATTTAAAAGAAGGAATGAGACTGCAGGCAATGCTAAAGTACTGCCCTTGCATCTTGAATGTTGGGCTGCACTATTTATATCATATACATAATACAATTTTAATTCAGATCTCTATGGACTCTCATTCTGACATGACAAACTTCTGCATTAGCAAGGAGATCTGGTGCATAAAACTTATTGAGTATCAAACAAATGACAAGACAGGGTTGCCCCTCATGACATAATATGCACAGGCAGAGGGGGTTGGGGTTGGGGGGTGGGTAGAAAACAAGTCTAGCATGTGTTAGAGAGAAACAGAAGAACAGCAGATGAAAGAAAAACCTTCGAAGGAACAACCACAATCTGAACAAAATGAGTCAGAATCCAGAGGTCCCCACTGCTGCTGGTGAGGAAGAGGAAGCAAATGTGTCTGACATCCCTTCTGAAAAAAGAAACTTTGCTCATACTAAAAAAAGAGTGTCACGCAGTCTGTTTTTGGTTTCAAAGAAAATGCAACAGTAGGGAGCTTGTAATTTTCAAGCACTGTTTTGCCATAGTTGCAGAACTGGAGGGCATGGCCACAATTTTTGATGAAGCTGCATTAAAACTTTACCAGAATACCCCTGCCCCCGAGAGGGTCTTACCTGTTGGGAGCGAACATTAAATTGTAAAAGCAGCCTCTTAGCATGTCTTTATCACTATTATTTTACTAAAATGTTTTCAATCATTATAAATGTGTTATGGCTAAAATATGGGTATGAATAGATGGACAGCAAGACCAGGAGTATTTGTGAGACAACGGAGGGCTCTGTTAAGAAGGTGACAATCAGCAGTGCACTTGAAGGATAGAAATACAACACAATAGAAACGTGAAAGACAGTTGGAGCGATCCAGACAGGAGGCCATGAAGCCATTTGTTACACCAATAACACAGTCAACAGAAATCTTGCATGCTAAAAATGATTCTTGCCATGTGATTGGTAACAAAAGCCCACAGTTAGTTTTTTACAGAGTGTGTGCTGAAACTAAAATAAACACTTGGAGCCAGAGAAACCATTCAGACAAAAGAATCTGTTTGAGTCTGGCTATCTCCCTCCCAGTTCCCCAAACACAAGATGCAATTCAATGAGCACGAGAGAACTCAACATCTCATATCCAATTTGCTGAGTCCACACAATTTGAGCTGAAAAAAGTTATGTGGCCTACTTCTTAGACAGTGTGCCAACAGTCTCACTCCACCCTTCCAGACAATGACCTGCACCAACACAAAGTCTACACCTCTCAATGTCCATCCCAACAAATAAGCAGGATTTTAAAAAAAACAAAAAAAAACCCCACCCATGTAGTTAATGATTATCTGCTGCTGTTATAAACATGCACTGCCTTTTCAATCCATTCGGGAATTTTTCTTAGGGAGCGCAAAAGTTCAGATTCTGTGTAAAACTACTGTCTTCATGAATTGACCAAAAATATGTTGTTTTCAATGAATACAGAGTGGGTACGTTTTTTTATCCTTATTGATGAATTTTAAATCCTGTTATTGTGTAAATTAACTGTATCTGCATTTATTTGATTACATTAATATTTGAACACATTTAAAAAGCATCAATTTGGCCCAACAATCCAGGTGCTGAAGTGAAGATGTGTATTCCCGTAACATTTACTCACCTCTTGGGGATATGGGATGTAACCGGCATAGGCCAAGACGAAAGTGCAAAACTTGTTAAAATCCTCTACTGTCCTCCTCCTCCTGTACGGCGGACTGAAGTCCTGAAACACAGTCGGGTCAGTGAAACATTAGCTGCATCAAACATACAGATATGGCGAACGAGAGCTGATCGACACACAACTGTGATGTTAATGTGCAAACTGCAGCTCGATGCGACGGGACGAAACTGAAGTTTCATGATGACAAACACGGGCTAAAGTCTGAGTGGTCGCATGGACACATTTCTCCGTGGACTCGTCAGTGAACCTACCAACCCCCACCGATTAACCCTACTAAAAACCACAGCTAATGTTAGCACGGTCGGCTAGCAATAGAAAGCAAATAAGTAACTAATGCTAAAGCTAGCTGTTGGCTAGTATCGATGGAGTTTTTCAAACAAAACTATGAAACCATGAATGAATTTGAAATAAAGGTTATTAGAGAGTCGCAGGGAGTCATAAAAGCATCAACATTAGCCAACTGTTAACTGACAATAGAAGCAGATTGCGTAAATATGATGCTTAACACAGTTAGCCGAGGTTTGTGTTAGCATGCTCCGCAGTGATGAATGTTTTCTTTCCGATGAGATGTTAAGCTAGCTTTAACGGCCAGCATCTGAAATAACATTAACGACCCATTCTCACACACAATGTCAAGTTTAGGCTGTGAAAGTTGACAGTTTGAGCCAACCTTGTCTGAATGCGTAGCGTGTGTAACTTATCTCATTTGTGCATCAGCAGCAAACATTATGTCAACATTAGCACGGCGAGCTAAGGCTAACTAATCGCCAGCTGCTACATCGTGCGGTGACAACCTCGAACAAGTTGACGTTTGCTAGCGTCGCTAGCATGACTGCAAACTACTCACTGTAAAACAGTTGCATAAAACACCTACCTCCGACTGAAATGCATGGGATGTCGATGGGTTTATGTCACCCATCCTTGCTGAGTAGCCGACCACCTGGCGTTTTGTCGATAAGGTGACAGGCTGGAGCAGCGGTACTCGATGCGACCGTAAACACCGAGGGTACCTAGCTGGTCCTTGCTAGATACCAAACGTTGTAGCTAACGTCAACGTTACTTATGCTAAAACTCGAAGCAACAGTCTTCACTCAGTTTGCCATCAGCGCCGACGATAACGTTACTCGGACCAATGCTGGCAAACAACCGACAAGCTCGTCGGCTCAAAGTTGTAGAAGGCGGCTCCTGGGAGCGGTAAACGTTAACAAGCGTTACTACTGTATTTCCACCGAGCTGTCCGGTAATGTCTCTGTTTGATCCAGTTGACTGACTGCTGGGGGAGCGGTTCACTTCGGCTGTCACCAGCTGCCTGCCCCTTCTTCTTCTTCGTCTTCTTCAGTGTTGTGGCAGCGAGTGAACGACATGGCACAACACCGCCCTCTTTTGGTGTAAAGCGTGTATCGTGGTCATAACATTAAAGATGCCTCTCTGGACATTTTTCAAGATATATAAAATACTCTGCTTTGAAAATGATTCGACTGAAATGTCAGTTTTGCGCTGGAGAGATAGTGAGGGTCAAACATCCAAGTGAGGCAATGGCAAGCAAAATTTTTGAGCCCAGGAGGACCAATCAACATAGTTAAAAGTAGATCAAATGTATCTCTCAGTCTCTTGGCAAATTATCTCATTTTTATTTCTGGTAACAAATCTAATGATTCTTGACCTTTATTTTACCCTTGACCAGAGCTGGTTTCTTCCCCACTCCAAACACCTGAAAGCCCCTGGTTTACAGTAAGTCTTTTAATGTCCTGTGCAATTTGGCTTTTTAGAAAACACATTGTAATTACATTGATGTAACTCCAGTTCTATGAGCACACATATATCCGTCTAACAGGCTTTGTTATTGGTTCACCATCTGGATGTCAGAAAAAAAACACCCTAGTCTGCTCCAGACAAGGCTCCCCATCGTCAGTTCACCAAGCCCTGAATGAGACACACAACTAGCAGTCAGGTAAGACTGCACAAAGGTCAAAGTGGAAGACCAGGATCAGATGCTCTCCACTGAAACATATTACATAAGAAAATAATCAATACACAATATAGTTAACTCCTATGGATGATCCAAATCTGTCGTGTAAATGAGTATGAGTAATTTTAATAATTGATATTCAATTGATTACTTAATCACATTAGATTCAAATCCACTCTTGGTGTTTTCTGCGCACTGTCCTGAAGAGGGCGCTAATGTACATGATAAATAACTGAAAGTGAGTGCCTGAATGTAGCGGAATTTTCCAATCGGAAGTGACCTTTTCCAGCTTCCGGTTTCTGTCCATCCATATTGTTTCCAAACATTCTGCGCGGGTTGTTCGCAGTGATCGTGGAGAAGTCAACTTCCCCTGGTGTTGAAAATGTCCAGCAGCAGACACCAGCGCTTTAGGAGCTTTGTGACGGAGCGGTTCACCGCTGTAGCCGTGGAGGTTTATGAAGAAGTTCAAGCTATTGTGGAGTCTTGTTACGAGGAAAACAAACGTCTGCGGAAGATGCTTCACATGGTGCTCAACCCCGAGATAAAGTTACACAGGATAGGTTAGTCCCTTTTGGTTTGGCTTACAAATGTCAGCTTTATTCACTACAAATTAACTTAAATTGTTGAGCAAAGCAAAGTTTTTTTATCGACCTGATATTGATGCAGCCAGCTAATGTGATCCTAGATGTAAACGTAGCTTGTTGTGGTTTGTAAGTGAGCTTTAGTGTTGTATATAAGTGTGATCTTGAACTCAGCACAACAACCAACAATAAAGTTAAGTTCTCTGAGGTGATTGATAACTATTTCCATTTTATGCTACTTTATATTTGTACTCAAGGACCCTATAACATCAGAAAAACCAAACTGGGTACGATCAAACCAATGTAGCGTAGTTAAAGGACAAATGGAGCATAAATTCTATTATATTTCTAAAGAATATGAGTCTTAAACTCTGCTACATTTGTTTTACATTTGTAGTTACTAGTTACTTTGCAGACCAAATTTTCATTACAAAATTCATTAGACTCCCACAGAATAAACTTGTTTAAATTAGATTCACCTCAACGGGTCACAACATTAAAATGTTGCTTAGCTCCATGTCAATGCATCAACAAAAATAATCTAGCCATATTCCACTAAAAGTTGTCATTCTGCATAGTGAGTATTTTTACTTCGTATGTTTGTCCCACTAATGGGAAGGTTGTAAGAATAGCAAAGTTGTTTTCTGATGTACAAAAACAATTGCAGCTTTAATGTGTCATTATTGTGGCTACTGACTTTTTAAAGCCAAAGTGATTTATGAGATGTTTAGATAATAAATGCTGGTGTTTTTCTTTTTCCCCATGATAGATGCTAGTCAGTACACTGGAGGAACCAGAGATGGCGATGAGCAGCCGTCTGAGCGGAACACCCAGACAGATGAGGAAATATCAGAACCGCTGTTTAAAAAACCTAAAGAAGAGCAAATTGAATATGACATAAGTTTGAAGTCAGAACAAGAACAAGAGATGGAGGCTGATGACTTCATTTCTCCATGCTGTGTGAAAAATGAGCCAGAAGAAGCCAAAATCATGCCCTGTGCTGCTGACTCATACCACATTGTAGTGGTGGACCCTGAGTCTTCAGCCCCCCTCCTGAGTGAGGAAGTGAATGATGAACTTATGGACTGTGCCCCGTTGGACTTCGATGAAGTCACATCTTGCCCACAGTTATCCAGGAGCGAAGAAAGGACAAGTGAAAGACGGAAACGTAAAAAACACAAGAGAAAGTCAAAAATAAAGGTCAGCTTGATTCAATGCCAGAGAAGCCCAGAAATCAAAAGCCTCTGATCCAGAAATCCAACTGTGTTTCTTTGTAATGTTGTAGAAACAAGCTTATGTTTTAATGTAGCAAACCACTGAGCACAGTGACGCAGAACGCAAGGAATCAGGTGGTGTTGTTATGTAGCTTTACAAGCAAATACTGTATTTGTTGGTAAGAAACACAAAGGATTGTTTGCTTTTTTTTATTTCAGTTTCTATAGAAAAATTTTTGGTAACCCAGGATCACTTCTAGAGGTCACTCTAAAAACACAGTTAAATCAATACTTGTCTGAAATCCAGCAAACTTAATTTAAAAATTTTGCATAAGTAGTTCTCAAACCAAGAAATCCAGATTAAGCCTTTTGATTCAGTATAACTTGAGGTTTTCTTCTCAAACTCTTCCCTAATCTCATTAGTTAGCGTAAATATATAAAACTCTTCCTTGTTCAAATGAGACACAAGCTAGTTTGTTTTTAATAGTTAAAACATGAAATAATGAGTTTTTCTTTTCTTGGACTGAAATCTTGCCACAAAAAAGAAGAAGTCAAAGTGCTCCATGCAGAAAACCATACTAGAATTACCCAGGTAAGAGTGAGACTCAGAATGGCTAAGATTTATTTTGACGTGGCTCTACTTGTTTGCTAGCATAGCTAATGATATTAATCTCTTTCATACAGGATGACACCCCACAAAGGATTCAGTAATGCACCAACTGCATGCCAGTCCTTTTTGGCGAGGTTCACTGATGCCTTCAGGGATTTTCCCAAAGACAAGAAGCCTCTGATAACCAAAAGAGGCCTCACAGTGGATGTGGAATTGGTGGACAGTGTTTTTGGTAAAGTCCCTAAAGGTTGCCCCTTGTCCTACCAGCACCCAGTGCCATCGATTCAGGATTACAAGAATAACTGCGATGCTCCCCCTCGACCACTGCTTCCCCTGTCTCATCACAAACTGAAGCCAACGGTGACTCTTCCTCCCCTAGGTCCCAAGGAGCAGGAGCATGTGAAAGTCATGCAGATGACCTGGGAGGAAGCTCACAGTCTGGAGCGCTCCACCGTTGGATGCCAGGAGGTAGTAGAGGAGCTGGGGAGGCTGCGCTTGACCAGCCATTTCAGGGAGATCTGCAAACGTAAACCAGGACAGAGCCACGTGGAACACCTGATATTCAAGATCCAGAAAAGACTATGCAGGATAGGAGAGGAATTGAAGAGTGAAGCACTTCAGGTGTACTATCAGAATTTGTATGTCAACTTGTACCCGTGTGGTTTGATTGTCCATCCGAACGCCCCGTGGCTGGGGGCCAAGCCTGACGGGTTGGTGCACGACCCCAAGGAGGAGTCCAGTTTTGGACTAGTGTATGTCAAATACGTCAGGTTCCAGAGCTTCAACGACTGCGGGTTCCTGGTGTACAGAGACGGAGTGTTGCAACTGAAGAGGAGCCACCGGTGCTTCTGGAACATACAGGGACAGATGATGGTGGCAGGCACAACATGGTGTGATCTGCTGGTGCTCTCCGGCGAGGACATGCTGGTGCAACGCATCTACAGAGACAGGGTATTCATCAAACGCATGAAGGAGAAGTTGGATGATTTCTTTTTCTGTCACTACCTGCCAAGTCTGTTTAAAACTGATGTCACATCTTGAGTGTTTGTGGCTCCGTCACTCTGCCGTCACACACTACGTTCTGTCTCTCTCAGGTGGTTGGTTGTGCAAGTTTTAACAGATGCAAACGACTTGAATTTGAGCTTTTCTGACCAATTACGTTCTACTGGCATTAATAAATATGTTATATCTTGTGAGTCTCAATCAGTCTAGTTAAAAGGAAATTAGTGTTCGTAGTCATGTGTTTGTAATATTTATCTCATTCAAGTATCTTTCTCTTTTGTCGTCTTTTACTTTCAGATTACTGTTGAGACAGCCAGATCCTGTATGCACTTCAAAATTGAATGTAGATTTTATTGCCATGTTTACCTGCCTTACTACTCTCCAAAGATGTCCTAATGTAGGGCTGCACCTACTATAAGGATTATTTTTTTATCATGTTTATTTATGTGGTGATCATTTACTCAATTATTTGATTACTCATTGTGTCCATAAAATGTTTGGAAATAGTGGAACATGTCTACCTCAGTTTCCTAGAGCCCATTTTAACTTTGATTATATTTTCTGTAGTTTGGCTAATCAACAAATTTGTTTTAGTATTATTTGTCATGTTGTTATGGTAATTTTCAGTTCAGTTTTTAATCACAGTATGCTGAAGTATAGGAAGCATCACAGCTTCAAAAGTTGGCACAACTGGGCAATTTTGAGAGATTGAAAGCACAAGAAGTGGTAGATGTTACTGCACCTTTTAAACAGTGCATGTCTTTAAACAGACATTTTTAATGTTCAAAAATAAAAACTTCTACATAAAACCTAAAGGACTCTGTCATACCTAACACATATAAACATTTTTTTGCAGTTGGGGGATGTTTACAAATTGCTTGTTTAACAGTTCAAAACCCAAATGAATTCATTTATTATCGTACGTCAAAGACACACATTTGAGAAGTTGGATGTTTCTCCTTTTTGCTTTTAAAAAAAGGCCTGTAATCATTAAAAAATATCAATATAGTTACCGATTTTCTGTAATTATTCTGTCAAAGAACTATTCGTTAAAATGACATCATTGCATCATTCAACAATCATTACAGCTGAAATATATTTGTTCATGCATGGCCCACACAACATACAACAACTAACCACCATGCTCATTTCTGTTTTCTCCACCTTCATCAAAATATTTAAAACAACTTCATCTTATTTTTAAAACATATTGCACTGATGTGAGTTGTTCCCCAAACTGAATTAAAGCCAGAGTCATCAAACCCATAGACTGTATAAAACAGATCAAACCACACTGGGGATCACGTGTTGACAGCTGAGTCGTCCAGTTCCGCCTCTGCTCCTGCAGAGGGCGCTGTGGTCCCTCGATGCAGGACCGAGCTGGATGTCGTTGGTTAAAATCATAAGACGTGAAGAAGAGTGTGTTTTTTTGCAGCTGGACAGAAAAAAACAACACTTTTCGATATGAGAATTGCTTTGTCATGTTTCACACTTTAACCCCGTGTGAGTGTGACAACAATCATTACTCAGCATTTTGTCCTCTCGGGGCTGAAGATTGACCGGATGCAGCTGTTTTGAAACCTCTCTCTCTCTCTCGGTGCTCGTGTTGGTGTTCTTGTCTCCTCGCTGTCTGACCAGCTTTGTTTTCCGTGACCATGGCTTTTAACAGGACCTACATTAGTATCGGCTATGCCTCGTTTGGTGTGTTCATGGGCTTCTCCGCCTTCCTGGCGTGGAACATCGCGTTCGGACAGCCGTGGACCGCAGCCATGGGAGGACTGTCAGGTGAAGTCAACACTGCACAGCCTCATGTTGTTAGTCCACACACACAGCACAGACCCCCTCCATCAGGCTGCTCTTACCAAACCTGCTCACTGCAACAGGAGCCCGTGGAGCACACTGGTCTTTGAAGGGCACACATGTCAAAGGATCAGCTGTCAATCAAGTCAGATTGTTGTTTTCAGTATTAGATCCTGCAGCAGGTTTTCAGTCTGAACTAACAGCTTTAGTTTGACATGTGTGTGATCTACCAGGACCAAATGCCACTTTGGGTTTGAGTTTTAAGAGCTTATTATAACTATTCAAAATGACTTGAAAAGAAATGAGCTACACTTTCACAAATTTAGTTTGATATTGTGTTTTGTCATATCTTTAAAATGTTAAACAGAAATGACAGAGGACAATATCAGTGTTTTGCAGGTTTAATCCCACATATAAATACCTCTTATTTTTTATTTAAGTTCAAGTCTGTATGTGTTGTTGATTTTTTTATATTGTACTTGAATGAATGTTGCATAAAACTGAAGGTGGTTGTTATTATTATTATAATCTAGATTCAATCTCACTCTACTAACACAGTATTATGATCCTTTGAGTTTGGAGTTGGGTGATTATTATAGTTATTATAGTATTATAGTTAAAATGGATTTGTATTGACTGAGGTACACACATATGATCATATTCAGTCCAGAAGAAAAAGGTAAGAGAAACTGGTCAGCTTGAAACACAGTTACATAACAGGATAAAGTTTTTCTGTTGCCCCCTTGGATCTGACCTTTAAACCATTGTTAAGGTTTCCATATCTGTAACCTCTGAACTCATCAGTTGACAGGATGTGCTGTCGAGTTATGGCGGGTGTTAAACATGTGTAGAGCCAAAGATCAGACTGATTCATCTGGGACCAAAGGACTAATGACTATCAGTGTATCAGCAGCATCTCCTCCTTCTCTCACACAGCTGATAGTAGTGACCTACATACGTGAAGTTAATTCCCTGACAGAGTGGCGTCAATATGAAATATTGATAGTATCTGAGAAGTGGACCTGACCCTGAGTCTGTATTTTCATTTTTCAAAGGGGAACTGGCTGCAGTAACAAAGAATATTTTTCCACAGCAAAAATGACAGTGTGCATCCAACTTTCCCTGAAAACCAGAGAGTGAAGCACAAGCTGCTGTCAGATCAGTGATCAGTTCCTTCTGATACAGTTTCAGACTCAGTGAGGGTCACGACTGGTTGGTGAAAAGCTCTATGAACTCTTACGTGTGGTGGGGATTCACAACACTGTGGCTGCAAGACAAAAAAGGAACATGAACCAAGAAGTGTGATTCATTGACTCAGCACCTCATAGACAACATGCTGTGTCATGATTCCACCAGTGGGTTACACTAAATTTTAAAGAAATGTATCATGAAATTTTAGATCTTCCAGGCTGCCACTGGTTTCCATTCATTTTATGTATGACAGAGATTTAAAATCATCTATTTGTCTTGAGGGTTTGTTATGAAATGATAAGTTAGATTTTGAACGCAGTATTTTGAGTATTCATAACGTTCAGGCTCTTATTCAAATGCTTTACAATGTAACACTAATGTGGTTTTAACAGAGGAAAAAAGTTCACAATTTCTGACAAGTGATTTAGTCTTCTGAAAGCTAACCTCGTAGCGTAGGGGCTGGTAAGGTTCACACACAATTGTGATTGGGCGCCAGACAGGAGGATGATTCATTAAAAAAAAAAAAAAATCAAAACTATAATCCTGTCAAATTTGTTTAATATTTTCAAGTGTGTCTGAAACCAAAAAAATAGACCAAACTCCTACCTACAAAAAAGCAATTTTAGAAAAATCTACATGTCAGACTTAATCAACTCAAAAGATATTTAATTCATAAATTATATCAATGTTGCTCAAAAAGAAGCAACACGTTCTAGCTACATAAACAAAATACAAAGATTATGTTAAACAAAAGTTTCACCGTTTCATCATTCAACAACAAATCATGATAATACAACAACAATACAACAATAATACTTAATTAATCAAAAAAAACCCAAAAAAGAATGAAGTGGTGGAGGGATGAATGGGTGTGTGTGTGTGTGTGTGTGTGTGTTAGTCCAGTTCAGTTCCACGTTTGTAAATGATTGTGAGTGTGTGTAGGTGTGTGTGTGTGTGTGTGTATGGGTGAAGCAGGGCTGGGGGGCCGTGTAGGGTTTGGAGGGATACAGGTGAAGGTGGGAGAGTGATGCACAGTACTCAGCTTTCTGAAGGCCTGTTTCCAGCCCAGGCCAGAATGGGGGTCCAAGCATGCAGGGGGTGGCACTCTGGCACTTTTTCCTCCTGCAGACTCCTGGATCCTCACCACAGTTCAGGCTATGAGGTTCTTGAATCCTTCAGTGAAATTCCAGCTGGTTCCCTTTTTTCACTTGCTGCTCTCTTCTCTGTCAGTATTTCCTTACTCTTTGATAAGTTTGCAGGCCAACTTGAGTGAACCTGGTTTTCTTTGTGGTTCCTCCACTCTCACTCCTCTTTGTTCTCCTCCTGGTTGCTTGTGTGTTAGCTTCCCCTCCCCCTGCTCACAGGTGCACTCATTTATCAACTCACCTGAGTTTTTTTTCCCTCTCTCTCCTTCCTGCCCCTCCCTCTCCTTTCAGGAAGTAAAGCATTGTTTTGTAGTTTTTCTTTTCTCCTTTCTGCCACACCTGACAGCTGTGTTGGTCCCTCAGGTGTGCTGGCACTGTGGGCCCTGATCACTCACATCATGTACCTGCAGGACTACTGGAGGACCTGGCTGAAGGGCCTCAAGTTCTTCTTCTTCACTGGGATCTTCTTCTCTGTGCTGGCAGTTGTGGCCTTTATCACGTTCCTGTCTGTTGCCATAAAGAACAAGGAGTGTAAGTTTTTCTTTATCGCTTTTTTTGTTTCACGTAACTTGCATGCACAATTTATTTATTTATTTTTTTACCAAATGTCTTTATGCATTGAACATAACATAAAGCTGAGCGCTGAATGCTGATCTGTGCCCCCCCCCCACAGCCCTGACTAACCCTCAGAGTCTCTACCTGTCCTGCGTGTGGAGCTTCATGAGCCTCAAGTGGTCCTTCCTGCTCGCCTTGTCCGCCCACCGCTACCGCAAAGAGTTCGCTGACATCAGCATCCTCAGTGACTTCTAAGGTACTTAGTACTCCAGCGGTACTACACAGACTTTGGAGTACACTCACTGCTGCTGCTTTCACAGCCTGCGAGTGTCACAGTCCAAATGTGATGAAGGACATTTTCAGAGGAATCAGAGAATAAGTTGAAATACTTTGTGTACTCCCAAACCTCCTTTCTTTTTTTATTCTGTGTGCAGGGTTTGTTGTTGACCGGCACTAATTTTTATGATCCTTTTTACATTTTCACTTCCTTCACATCCTGCTCGGTCATGCATCTGCACAACTTCCTCCTGACATGATAAAACCAAAATGTGGTCATTTTAAACCGTGACTCAGTGAAGGGAATTACTGCGTTACAACACACCCCTCCATGGGAACTGTCAGCTGCAGTGTCATGCTGTGGCCACTAGAGGGTATCACCCCTCCAACAATTTGACACCATGTACAGCACATGTGCTTGACATCCCAACCTACAGCTACGCATTCTATTTAACTTCTTCTGCTTCAGTGAATGATGAAGAGATTTTTTTTCATCACAAGTTGCACATACGGTGGTGAAGTGATGAAATCTGCATATCACAAGGCATCAATCCTGTGGTGAGCGAACGCAGCGCTTTAAAGTTGATGTACATCAGGGTCTTACAGAGGGCAGGTCACCCAAAATCCTGCAGCATCAACGTGAAGGCTTTCATGTGCAATTCCCAACAAGCACCACATGTCCTGGTTCAGCACATTTCTGAGCCATGAAGGGGGCATTTTTAATGTAAAGAATGATTTTTGTATTTTTATCCGTGCGACAAAAACACTCAAAGGAAATAAGCGTGAGTGTGAAAATGGGGCTTAAAGTCACTACACTAGTGATTCCACTAATGTGCGTGTTTATGATTTATTGTCCTCATCAGAGCCATTTATGACATAAATTGTATATCCTTGCTTAACGAGATTATTTTGCTGTATTTCCTTTTAAATGTTTATCTCTGAACATAGACACGAAGGCTGACATCGTGTATCCTCATGTATCACTTGGTTGAATGTAGGCGTGTGCGTTTGTATAAGAGAGTCACGTTAATAAAATATGCTTTTTGACATCCCCTGTGCTTTGGTGTGTTTTTGCAGTGAAATCTAAAAACAGACATGTCACTGGTTCCTCTTTTTTATAGTTTCTGCTCTTTCCAAAAGTTCCTTTGCAAATTAATCACAACAGCAAAAAGAAAAAAAAAACACAATTTATTATTTTCTTCATAAGCCGTGTGACTTTCAGGTAACATGAGAAAGTGTCACGGAGGCAGAGTGAAGGTGCTACACATTCTTCTTCCTACTAAGCCTGGGTCAGGAGGGTCACTGTTGGGCATTAGAGTGGGATTTGCGCCCTGAGAGGAATGAACCACTTTTCCCACCCAACCACATTTATGAAGAAAAAAAAAAACACCCGTCAGCATTGCAATCGCAACAGTAAACGCAGGTCAATAACCTGCACTTTGAAGTCAGGCAATTATTCCTCCCATCCACATTTTTATTTTGTCCCTCAAAGGAAAGGATTGGGTGGGGTGGGGTGGGGGGGTGCAGAGAATTTTTGGTGTATGATTTTAAAGTGGCCGCCTGATACAAGGACTTTGAAGTTGATGTGAAAAATGTGTGACTGAGTTATTAGCATGCTATCAATGTTCGGTGCATTAGAACTCATTAAGTTATTAATTTACAGGCTGTTCTGTTGGAAAAATGTGTCTCCTGAATCTATCCTGCAGCTGTTAAAGAAAACTATGTGAAGTATAAAGGAAAGTGAATCTGGCATAATGTTTAATTATTTACTAGAAGTATCAGTAACTTTGATCCTTGAGAAGCCACTATCATTATTTCACCCTCTTTGTTGCTTTCCTGCATCCTTCCCCCGTGTTTTAAGGACATTTTTGGTGGTACTTATATCTTAATTGCATTACACTGGTTTTGTTTGTGAGCCCCCAGAGTCTCATTGCATCAAGGTAATTGCGATGTTGTGGTTAAAGCACCATGGCAACATTTTTTATCTGGCCGTTATAAACTTCGACATTAAGAAACTGAAAAACAATCCGGCTCACTTTCCACTGAGCAAGCTGGGGGCTTTGGAACCAAATGCGTCCTATTAAGTTTATACACCAGCCTGTAAAACGTGTGTGTGTGTGTGTGTTTGTGTGTGTGTGTGTGTGCGGTATGTAAAGAGAGGGAGGGGTCTCGTTTTATTTAATTATGGGACTCCTTTCTACCCAAATCAAGGAAGGAAGTTGTCTCAAGTGTTGACTGGCAGTCTGGCAGAGTGCGGTGAGACTGGAAACAATAGTTTATACATTCAAATAACACAACTATCCTAAACATCCTGTACAATTAGATACTAAAGAGCAACAGCAGTGGGATCCAGATCTATAACAAACAACCTGCAGGGGAAATTGATCCTTTGCACTGGGCACATGCTCACCTCCTCCGCAGATGATGTCACATTTCGAGGATCTGAAACGGACACAAACACAGTGTGTGTTTATGAGCATCCACCTGTCTGCTCTCAGACCTGTTGGTGTGCACTCACCAGCTGAAAGTAACTACATTTATTCAAGTACTGCAATTAAGCCCAATTCTAAGGCACTTTTTTTTATACTTCTACTGCACTACATCTCAGAAGGGAAATGTATTTTTTACATATATTTGACAGAATTTGTTACTTCTCAGATTCATAATTTGCAACAGAACATATCGTTGGTTTTCACAATATGATGCACTGTTACAGATTAAACCACCCAACAGTACATGAAGTACTTCAACTGCTTTAACTGCAACATTAAAATACTGCTAACATATTAATGCATAAATAATCCTGATCCAATAATGTAATATTTCTAATAATTGTGTACTTTGATTCCAGGAAGAACCTATTGCTACATTTACTTTGGTGAGTAATGTGTATACTCATTCACTGTTATCAACATTCTGGGTATTTGCAGTTTTATTATTGGTTTATCAAAGACATTTCATTAAACATGAAAGTCGTGCTGTCAAAATTTTACTTGAGTATAAATACAGGGTGAACTGCAGGTGTAGAAACACAATGTACTAAAGCATCAAAAGGAAAAGTGTTTGTTCGGCAGCAGAACGGCTGATTACAGTTACATTATAGTACTGACATATTATTACTGATCCATAAACAGAATTTTAATTTTGGTCGATGTGAAGCTCATTTTAACCACTTTTTATGTTAATGGCTACTTTAATCTGGAATCACACTCAAGATGTTGATCATATGTTTCGTATGAAAAATCTTCAAAGTAACTAGTAACTAAGTCTGTCTGATGAAAGTGGTGCAGTAAAACATTTTAGATTCCTCTCTCAGATGGAATTCAGGTACAACGTAGCATAAAAATGGAAGTCCGAGCACCTCAATATTGTACTTGAGTAAAAGTACTCGGTTACTTTTCAGCAGGAACAAGAGGTGAACAGGGATCCACAGCTGCGGCGGTGATGAGCGCCGGCTGACGCTTCCATTGTGAAATATGAACATTGGTATTATTAATACAAAACGTGAAGCATTTGATCTAAAAAAAGAAGCATCAGGAGGAAAAGAAAGCTAAATGAAAAGCAAACATCTTGAATTGGTCGAGAACCAGATGGCCTCTTTGACATTAAGAAGCCGCTTTGGCATTTTAAGAAGGCAGTCCCAGAATGATTTCCGAGGAACTTCCGCAAAGCGTGGTACAAAGCCCACAGATATTTAAGCAATATCCATAGCAATTTACTGTTTTATTTACAAACTGAAACATATGTTTCTAGACCTTTGCAGCCCCCCTCCCTTCCCGTCTCCCCTTATTACCACTCTGATTTACTGCTGCAACATTTCTCCCACACTATCTGCCTTTTCCTTCCCTTTTCCCTCATTTCTGTCTGTATGTGATGGACCTTACCATCTTCACCCATCAGTCAGTCAAACCCCCCCCTCCGGACCTGCGTGTCAGCAGCACAGCAGACGCCCTACCTTTACACTCGGCCATTGTTTCTGCCCGCTATGACTCTTGTGTTTCTGTGTGCGATGCTGCCTGTGCCTCTGGGACCACTGCGAGCTCGCATCTGAAACATTTTAGAGAGACACATATTTGCTGTTTTAGAGCACAAAGGGATATGCCATGGCAGAGGCCGTTTGAAGTGGCTTCACAGGGGGAACCAGAACCAGATCGAGGGATTTGAGAAACCATAAAGAAACGTTAGCGCAATGTAACTTTGCTAAATTCATCTAATCTAATGGAAGTGGGGATTGATTCAATGTGAAGGCGTAGCCCTTTGAAGCTGGCTCTGTTGATGTTCCTAATGCAATAGCTCTGTTGCAGAAACGCAGCATTCCTCTCTACCTTGCAGACAGTGCTTCGCTGTATGTTTGACAGGAGGGGGGTGCGTGATAGGGCCTAATCCCCGTGATCCCAGGTTGACACTGCTTCCAGAAACTAGTATTTGAAGTGTGAGATTGGAGACAGCAGGGTTCGACTCCCCGACAGGCTCCTTATCAGAAGAAATTATGTTCAGATTGATGTGTGGTGTGGGGGTCTTTGGGGTTTTCTAACATGTTTGCAGTGAGTCCAGAAAATGTTTCATTGCCTTTACAATAACACGATATTCTCATATACTGCAGCAGCACATCGTACCTCATGTTTAGATCCTAACGAGGGAGAGGGTCTGATCCACATTTACCTCACAGTGGTTTTCATTTCCTTTTCATCCGTGTCCTTTCAGTGCAGCGGTGTAATCACACAGTTTCACACTGCTCATCATTACTGTACCTCTGTTTCGTCGTCAGCCTTCAGGTGCACACGTCCAGTAAAAAGTTCTTCTGTAAGCAGCGGTCGTGTGGCTTGATAAGCTCGTTTCTGAAGTTCACGCTGAAACAGGATTTTCCAGGCCGAGCGGCCACATGGTCAGCCTCAATCTGCTGACTCACCAAAACTCTTATTAGTGTTTACAAAGAAAGTGAACCTAACACGTCGGATCTGAGCGACTGACTCAGCAGTGGAAATGACTTTCATGTGATTATTTGCTATATATAGCGCTCGATCACATCAGCGTCTTTCTGTCTCGCTGGTTAGACAGTCAGCGTTATCGGAACTGACCGGCGTTGGTCATGAAAGGCAAAGATCCATTTCTTTTTCATTTACCTAGAAGTTACTGTCCAACTGTTCGCTCGCAGCCCACTGTGTCACATTATCACACGCACACGGATCATATGACCTGCTGCTGCACATATGGACTTGATATGACGCAACAGTCAGGCAAACTTTCATGCACACACATGAGCCCACACACACATCTAGAAGACCTTCATGTGACATCTACCACTTGTTTTTAACTATGTGCTTTCCTTTAGTGACACCTCCCTGTTTATGTTGTAACTAACGCTTTAATAACAGTTAATGGAAAGAAAAATTTGAAGGCATTATTAATAACTTTTGGGTTGCCAGGTTGTGACTGATTTGACTGTATAACCAAAAAGAAAGTGGAAAAGAGATGTCGGAGGATTTGGACCCGATTTCCTGACATTTATATCAACATTATTACAAAGGTAAAAGGTTGTTTCACAACCCCAGATGTGTTGTTATCATGTTGTTATGACTGGATTACAATGATAGTTTTTAACATTAACAAAGCTATTACAACTTAACATCCCTTTATAAAGAGTGCCTTGATAGACAATGGTAATTAGTCTCCACCACACACAGCGGCCGTCTCGTCCCACAACGAGCCACACGAGTCTTTCTCCAGTCTAACCTGTGGCTCAGCGTGCAGCAGCCCAGCGGGCCGTATCCCCAGCTCAGCTGTGAGCTCCACTGGGACTGTTTGTAATGTGCCATGGACGAACCCCAGCACTGAAACACTGTAATCAGAGCCAGAGCAGGATATTGGCTAAATTACACATGAAAGCAGGGACATTTGAAGGAAGCTTGAGCACTAAATATTATGATAAATTACGCTCTAATACGAGAAGATAAGTCACAGCTAAACTAGAATAATACAGGCTTGCACGCAGCGGGGGAGAGATGTGTTTTTATGCAGAGTTGTGCTTTTTTTTTTTAAAAATTTCAGGAAAAACACGTATGTTGAAGGCATCTGTAAACATTTGACAAAACAGACTCACCTCAGATGTTGAGTTGTTTCGCAGCTGTTAAAATTTTCATCTCATTCTCAAGTCAAGTCTCAAGTCAATGAAAACTTGCTTTCAAATCTTTCTCTGTGACAAATGTTTATGACTGAATAAACAACAATCAAAGTTAAATATTGAGAATAACAGTCTGTGATTATTTGTTAAGAGCTTTACACTCACATCTCTGCTTCATCACGACTGTGCGGGTCTGATTCCAGCAGATGTAATTGACAGCGAACAGGAAACGTGAGGCTGTCACATTTTGCTTCAAACACTACGAATGGCTGAAAGGCACACAGAAATGTTGTATTCAGGTTAGACTCCATCATCTACGGGGTTGATATAGAAAATAATTCAACTTCATGACTTATTAATTATATATGTTAGAATGTTTTATGTAGCCCACCTTTACCCACTATGTGAGGTAAGGGCCTCCTAGGTTCTTGTGGTTTTATGAGAGACTACTTAAAAGTCCACCACCTAACTCTGCTCACTGTAACTTAAATTTCAACCACTCTTAATACACCATAATGACACCCATAGTACAATCACACACACACACACACACACTAAACAAAACGACCAAACCAGTAGGTTAACTCCAAACAAATAATTTACTGAACATGTAAATTATCAATTAACACATAGCTCAATCAACATACAAGGAATTTAATTAATAAATATTAAAACATGTGAGGGATCCACTCACCATTCACACACACACGCCAGCCGGCTTGTTTAACTATGAAATCTTAAACGTTGCAGGCCTGAGCGGTGCTTGTGAGCGGCGAGGCCCAAAACAAAATGGCCGCTTCGCTCAATGAGCCAACCAAAACGCAGTTGTTCATGTTCAAGAGAGTCGAAGCACGTGCTAAGATGGCGGTGCGCTAGCTCACCAGTCCGTCGTTCAGGCCTTGGCTCACCGTCACCGATGTCCAGGACGAGATGAAACCCACCAGCAGTCCAGCAGCACTCCTCCAGCGACCCAAACTGTACCTCCTGGCCGGACGATGAAAAGCGATCCCTGTAACGAGCTAGGTTAGCTTCGCTTCTCTGGAGCTGCAGCATCCACTTAGCTAGCGGATGCTAGCCTCGGCGTGCTAGTCCAATTAAGAGTTTAAAAAACAGCTTTTGTGCAGGACAACTTTGATCCAAAATGTCCAGTAGCACCCAAGAGTGTCCTTTATTAATCACTGAGTTAGCGATTAAAATAAACTTTCCTACTACTCAACCTTTTTTAACCGTCTCTTCGTCAAGCTCTCTCCTATCACTTCCTGTCATCACTCACGTTAAGCCTTTACAATAAATGACTGGGAGCGGCTATATGCAAACACAGTACTTCCTCTCTCTCTTCACAATAAAACAACAATAAAATACAATAAAAGCATTTCATATTTCCCTTGTTTTAACTCATTTTAAACATTTTAAAACACACTACAATTTTAACTCATATTTACATATATTATTAATTAACCAGAAAAAGCAGGTGAAAGCTCGATTCTGTGTCAAACATTGAGCAAACCTTCCTCCTGAGTTTGCATTAGATTTGCTCATCATCTACACCTCTGGTCCTCACGAGTTTGCACGAGCCCCCCCATCCTCACCTCACCCGGGCCCATCACCACCATCCCCCACATACCACGCACCTTCACCCCTTCAGCCCCCCCTCCTCCACCCCGCTCCTCCTGAACCCCTCTAAGTGGATACCCCACAGGAAGGGCTCCTCCAGGGGGGAAATGGGTCCCAGATGTCTGCCTTTGTGCCACTATAGGCTCCTCGGGAGGGAAGGAGCCGTGGACCGGTGGGTATGGGGTGGAGGAGGGCGTAGTGCGCTGTGTGCAAACATCAATAACAGCAGCCAGGAGGGCGAAGAATCTCCTGGGGTGAAGGTGAGGAGGAATTTAATGATTAGTTCCTTTTGGTCGAGCCAGTGTGGATTTCCAAACACATCATTTATGATTGGTCACACGGCCCTGGCTCCTACCTGCTGAGGACGTCACCGCGCCGCTCCGACCTTTCGGCGTGTGACGGTAATTGAATTGACTGCATTACGAACTTAAAGAAACCGTTTTCCTTTTTTCTTTTTTTTTCCTGGGGAACATCAAAAGCATCAACATGGCCGCTGTCGAGCGCAGTATTTCAGTCAGGACCTAACCATATGTTGCAGAGACAGAAACAGACAATCCATCGGTCTTCTTTGATATCCAACCTCCCCCCCCCGGCCCGTGTGTGTGTGCGTGTGCAAGCCAGTATATATTGATATATATCGATATGTGTATGATCTATTTTCAGCTCCAGAGAGGGTTAATTATGACCCCCATGGAAATAAAACGAAGACGAGAGCAGGGCCTGAGTGTTTAGTGAAACATTATGTCAAGACTCTGACAAGGAAATGAAATGTGCAACATCAATCAGCCTATGAGGACAGAGATCAAACGAGCCTCCACACTCCTGCATCTGGTTCTGTTTGGACAGCATCACTTTTTTCCCCCCTTTCTCCCTCTCCTTTCTTCTCCTTCTCTTTTTCCCCTTTTCTTATTCTTCTCCCATTCTCTCTCGCTCTCTCCCTCTCCCCTTCTGTTCTTCGACGCGCCACGACATTCCTGCAGGCCTACTCGCTTCGTTAGCTCATTTTTTCCATGGCGGTGGCACGCAGCCATGCTTTCGCTAAAGGTAAGCGGCAGCTCCCGAGATTAGCCTCAGCAACAATGACTGTCCTGTCCCCCCGCTGTCTCCACCAGAGCTCCCAATAAGCCCCAATTCTAATACCGGTTAATCCTGGACTCGACTTGGCCTGTTATGTAAATACAACTTGGTATAATTCACTGTCTCTGTCCACGGCCTCGCTTTGATGGCCAGATGACTTTTTTTTTTTCTTCTTCTTCCAAGTTGATTGAGCCCAACTGGGATCGAGCTACTTTCCGTTCGAGGTCCCTCTTTGAATGAAATGTAAACCAGTGCAATCATGGGGCTCATCAAAAATCTTCTGAACTGCTCTCTGCACATACGCTCCTTCAAATGCCGCGGCAATCACGCCCAAATTGTTGGCTAGAAGCTGTCGAGCAGCGTGTCAAGCTGGATGTGAGGTTTAGTTACAACTCGGGAAAACTTCTATTGGTAAATAACACAAGTTTCTGAACGTCTTGTCTCGCCGTCTTCGCACGCAGCAACATCTCCGGACAGTGGATTTTAATTAGTTTTGGAAACATGAAAAATGCAACAGCTCTTGTAAAAAAAAAAAATGTTTGGAGGTGTTGAAATGTAAAGCCCTCCATAAAGTATGCTGTCACCAAAAAGTACCAGATTTTTACATCTTAGAGCAGCGGAAAACTCCCCACAAGATTTCTCTGCAGTGATCCGCACATGAGTCACCGAGTCGTGACGCATGAAGGTATAAACAGACACAATGTTGGGAAACTGATTCGGATTCAAAGGTAGATTTGCGCAAGATTGAGTCATTTGTTCAAACTGGAGCTTGTTTTACCTTGGTGTCGAAACACAGATTGAACAAACATTAGGCCGGACTCACGTCTTGTCATCTTCAGGACGACCTGTCTGCTGTGTCACGACTGCCAAAGTGTAGAAAATGTGTTTAAGTGGCTGCAGACCCAGATGGGTTGGCGGTGTGGAGGAACATGTGTCGGCTCTGCCTCCAGGCCGTGGATGGTACAATTAGGTGCTCCCTCACCTCTGCAGACTCAGGTCACTGGGCCACTGAGGTCAGGGGTGATTCAGGGTCCTGTCTGTGCTCCGAGGACTGGCACAGCTGACGTCAGCACTGATGTTAGAGGTGTTCGTTCATTTAACTTTTTATTTTAGGTGTTTGATGGTGGATGTCTCCGGAGGTTTTACTTCATTGTGCATCAACATTTACAGAGACAGTCATATGACAGGAAGAAGCTCATCTTGTGAAATTCTTTCCAGGATTCTTGCATAACCTCACATTTTCTACTTAAAGCTGCTGCGGCCCAACAGATTTACAAAAAAAATCCTGTTTTTTTTCTTTTTTTTTTGGAGTTTGCAGGATTTTATGGTCCGTCATGGCAAAATTTATAATTGCCATTTTTAATTGTAAATTCCACATCATAAAGTATGTTGTTTACCCTGTGAATCCCCCTGCAGTCTTTTAATCTGCAGTGTTTTCATTGAACCGACTTGAACGTTGAGCCGTGGTTTAACAGATTGTTTTTATACCGTCTTGTTATCAGCTTTATAAAAATTGTGGCAGAAAAAATGTTAATGTGAACTAACACTTGTTCTCATGTTAAAGGATAAAATGAAAAAAGTTAGTATGATTTATGACCTTTATGTTGCAGATAAAAAGCTTTAAAGAATCGTAAAAATACTTTATGATAAGCATTGAGTTTGAAAGTTTACACTGATAACTGGTAGAAATATCGAGTTTGAAAGGATTTCTGTCCTCACGATGAATTGATGAAGGAGAACGCATGTGGACTGACGCTCCAGCACAAATCTGGAACCCATAAAGCCTCAGACATCTCTGCAACATTAGACTCAGCTCTTCTCATTGGCTGAGAGGGCCACTTACCCCCTTCCTCCATCGCCCGCCCAGCTCACGCACACTTCCTGCTTCTCGGCCTGGCCCGGGCCGAACCACGCCCTCTGGAAGTCCGCTGAGCCAAAGAGAAGCGCCGCAGGCCCCGGGGTAGCGTTTGGGTATAAAAGAGGCGGAGGTGGACCTGCCTGTCAGATGGTTTGTTGTTGTTCTGTCTGCCAGGTTGAGAGGGGGATGTGAAAGTGAGAAATTTAACAAGGTGACCAGGAAACAGGAGAGAGGCCAGAGCGACGTCCAACCCGATGGAGCTGCAGAAACCCTAACTTTCTCTGACAAAAGAGGCAACTTTTGTTACACAAGCAAGTTCGGGTTTGTCGTCGCTTGCGAGAGCATCACTGTCTCTGCAGTGGAGGTTCAAAGGTTGTTGGTGGACAGTACAATGAGGGAAGAGGTGTCCTGCACTAACTCCCCTGAAGGAGGTCTGGGGGCCAGCGAGGAGGAACTGGAAAGAGGATCGAAGAAGAGCCACCAGCAGGGAAACCGAAAACGCTCGCCTTACCCCAAGAAGGACAGCTTCAGTCAGGCGGAGGAGAGCAGCACCGGCAGCCCCAGCAGCCTGCTGCCGTCCGGGCCCAAGAGGCCCAAGAAAAGCCCGTCCACGGTCGTGTCCTTGGCCCCCACGTCGCTGGGTCCCAGGCTGGAGCAGCCCTTCGAGGACCTCCACTCTCAGCGCGTCATCGCCAACGTGCGGGAGCGTCAACGCACTCAGTCCCTGAACGACGCCTTCGCCTCGCTACGCAAGATCATCCCCACGCTACCTTCAGACAAGCTGAGCAAGATCCAGATCCTGAAGCTGGCCTCGCGCTACATCGACTTCCTCTACCAGGTGCTGCAGAGCGACGAGATGGACGCCAAGCTGGCCAGCTGCAACTACCTGGCCCACGAAAGACTGAGCTACGCCTTCTCCGTCTGGAGGATGGAGGGGGCCTGGGCCATGTCCACCAGCCACTAGGATCCCGTCCAGCTTCTCTCCTAAACCCTCTCGTGTCCACATCTTCACCCCGCCGCCTCTGTCTGTTTTTTGCACCCGTTTCCTGACCTTTGAACCTCCGAATTCTTCCCTTTCGTTCTGATCTTAACCTTTCATCTCGAACCTTTGCACACATTCCTGCTCCATCCGTGTGCTCCACTCCGGTTCACTTCATCTCTGCCAGTATTAACATCCTCAGTTGGACCTTTGCAACTAAAACCTCTCAGTTCATCCTGTTCCCCCCTGTTCTTCTCGCTCTCCACTGCTCTCCCTTGTCTGTCCCACAGTTTAGTCCCACTGCAACGAGACGCCGCTGCAGCCCGTCAGGTATGGACGAAATACACAAACACACACTTCCACAGACAGCTGTGTACAAATACATGGACACATAGAGAACTCATACAGACGAGCACATCTGTACACACACTTCTGTTCTCACCATGTCATCATCACATGGATACACATGTTCAGTCTTTCTGTCTGTGCTCAGTCTCAAAAGTGTTTCAGTGCATTATTTGTAGCCAAGAAAAAAATGCCACAAATGCAACTCACAAACAAAGTAGACAAGTGTACATATGTTTAAAAAAATCAAAGCAGAGACGAATTTAAAAAATGTCAACATGTGCTAAGCTTTTATTTTATAAACAGTGTGTGACATGTAGCATGTTATGAAAAGTCTTTGTTTACAAGACTCGATCACAGATTTAAAGAATTTAAAGCAAAGTTGTTCTTTCAAGCACATTTACGACAACACAACAAATGTTTATGAATTTATAAAATCTCAGTAGATTTGTAAACAATGTGTGTGATGACACATGCTGACTGGGACACAGGGCTTATTAGTTGGTGTATAAATATATCATGAAATTTGTGTAAATTCAGTTTTTGAAACTTAGAATTTTTGTGCTTATTTAGAAAAAAAACCCCAAATTGTGTAATTATATGCTACAAAAATATCCGCTCACTTATATTATAATACAATTTATATCTCTGATCTTCTGATGTACTAACGTGAAAATGCTTTGTTGAAACATCACACGAAATCTGTTATCTTTAATAGTTACAAAGGAAAATACATTGATCACAATAACTGTTAAACATATTTCATTATAATTATTTTTCATTGGTTTTGTTAAGTGGGATATGATGTTAATTATTGGCTATTATTAAATATTTAATTGTTGTTCGTTGTCACATAAAACTGATTTGGTTAATTAAAGCTACATAGTAATAAATCAGTCAGTTTTGGAAACGTCCCTATTGTGGTAAGAATACAGGATAAATAATTAAATCTTATCTTATCTTAGCAAATTGAGCACTGGCACTGTGTCAGTTTGTGCAAATTATTCTGCCATTTTGGATCTTGCAAGAAATGGTATCAATGTCAAGAGACCTTTCCTGGTAATAACTATATATAATAATAATTATATGAATAAGAAAAGTGAAAATCTGATCGAAACAAACTTGTAATATATAGTTTGTATTAAATCTTTCACTTAAGACTGCAGTACAAAATATATAAAATTATAAAAATTAACAATCAATGAACAAATGTGATTAAATGCAAACCAATGAAATCAGACAACAAATCAATGTCCAAATATCAGTAAAAAAAAAAAAATGTCATGAAAACACATGCAGTATATGAATAAACCTCTCCTCCTACATTTATATAAAAACCTTGTTGTCCTCACAAACACATCAGGAATAAACTCAGGAACAAAATAAACAGAATAAATAACATTAAAAATAACTCAGATAGGACGTAATTAAAGCTCTGGTTTAAAGGAAGCATATTTAAGCACCTCGCTTGTTTCACTTCATCAACTGAAATGAACCCACCGCACATTATCATGATCGTAATCTAAACTCTGCAGTGTTTGACAGACCTCTGATGTATTTAAGACAAATGTTTTCCTCCAGAATCTGTAGGATCGACTTCACACAGGCTCTGGTTTTTTTCAACCGCTTTAACAGACACCAGATTCCTGCACAGGTACAGCATGAAGGAGAGGCACATCTCTCTCTCTCTCTCTCTCTCTCTCTCTCTCTCTCTCTCCCTCTCTCTCTCTCTCCCTCTCTC
>JBBMOC010000117.1:54538-104089 GCA_037975185.1 Centropyge bicolor
GTGTGTGTGTGTGTGTGTGTGTGTGTGTGTGTGTGTGTGTGTGTGTGTGTGAGCACATGTCCAGATTAGCAAACAGGAATACACACTCAGATGCTGTCTCAGTGATTTTATCTCTCCTGTCTCCTGCACTTTTCAAAGTTGCATACTTTCAATTTATTTTAAAAGGCCTTCAAAATAAAATGACAACATGACAGATAAGCATTTAACTGGAAACAGAGCGACAGGCTGAAATGTGACGAGGTGCAGACACCGTGTGGAAATGGATGTGTGTTGCTGTGCTGGCGGGAAACACACACTTTTTCATCAGCTAGATGACAGGTCAAGGTAAACACACTTCAGACTGACACACACACTGACACAGATCTTTGAGGAGACATAGAGACGATCACAGGCAGTTGCACATTATTCACTGCAGGAATCACACACGATATCACCAGTAATACTACACAGGCTACGAGCAACACATATATACATTACACTGTCCAGACACACACACACACACACACACACACACACACACACACACACACACACACTGCAGGTGTTCCACTCCGCCTTATTACCGAGCCTCCAGTGGCCTCTGCTGCAGACGTCCAGGCCTCCAGTCGCTGCTTTGGCTGGAATGATAGGGGCCCCTGGACGTGAGCGGAGTGTCCTTGAACGCAGCGCAGTAGTTATTACCCAGCACTTCGCCTGCTCTGCCTGTTATCATCAGCTCTGCAGGGGCCGCTACAGAAAGTGCTAAAAATTCAAGGCCTGAAAGTGACCTGAGCGTCGCTCTGTAGGAAAGAGATGAGGTTAGAGGAAACATCAAAGACAGACGTGTGTGTGTGTGTGTTATAAATTAAAACAGTGTGTATATGTGCATTAAATGACGATCACCATGAATATCCACAAAATGTCCAAATATTAAAGTTGCAGCCTCTTTCGAACTCGCTCTCCACCTCTCCTCTGTGGTCGGTGGTGGCAATGGCCAAAATAATAGGAACACTTGACAGAACATTAAAGTGCTGAGTCAGATGGATTTTGCGAGGCTGTAATTCACGTCCATGTATGAGACTGTAGTAAAAAGGGTTGTACCACCAAACATATTTTTTAATAAGAAAATCAGTAGATAAATTCAGAAGGACTTTTGATATTTTCTGAGAATCTGTAGCGGTGACACAGGAACACGAGAGCGTGAAGCTGACGGCTCTGTGCTGTTTGATGAGCATGACTTTAGGATGTGCAGGTTTCTGGCTCCAGGTGAGACTTTCAGAATAAAGAGGCCTGTTCTGTTCGAGCTGGAAAAATCAATCCTCTCCCGTCTGTTTATACTATAATCAAAATGCCTGTCACTGCGCCTTCCTCTGCCGGAACCCCTGGCTCTGCCGTGACCAGGCGTGTGTGTGCGTGTGTGTGTGTGTGTGTGTGTGTGTGTGTGTTACAGTTTGGACTGACCAGCTGTTGGATGCTCCTCTGTGCATATTAAATCTCTGGCTTTCACTGCGGACTGATCTGGGACCAGATGTAAAGTCCTCTGCGGCTCATCTGCGTTTTAAAAGCCTCATCCAGAAGTTGTGGCTTCTGATAGTCATCTTTATTTTTAGAGAGCCAAACTGTGAGCTGGGCGCAGGTGGGAGGCTTGTGTGTGTGTGTGTGTGTGTGTGTGTGTGTGTGTACATGTGACTGCTGCATGTATGTTGGCTTTGCTCTTCAGCTGCAGGGACAGTGAAGGAATGACTTCTGCTTTGACACGTAGGCGACAGAACGCCACATAAAATGCATCAGGATCTGTCAAACATCTGAAGGCACAAAGAGTGATGTGAAATTCAAAATAAAGGTTTGAATAATTTTTAAAGCGTAAAATCAAATCCCATAATAACCTCTAAAATTTTTCTTTAACATGTGTAGGCAGGCGGTCTGAATCGTGGACCCCGCCACCGCCAACACCAACAAAAACTATCATATCAAAAAGTAATTAGTATTTGCACATACATTGAACGGCTACTGCAAAAAAAAAAAAAAAAAAAATCACAAGTAGTCGTCCAAAATGAGGTTTAAGTTCAAGCAAATCTTAACTTGAAACACTGTATAACCATAGAGATAAATGTGAGCTTCAAAAGTAACCTAAAAAAAATCCAACCAGCATTTCGACGTCGCCCTGCACTTTGTTACATCACACGACAATTTACACATTGACGCCTTCATGGCATAATGAAAGTCATGTGACGGATGACACCAGCAAACATGTGTGAGCCTCTTGCATTGTGTCTTCTCTCTGTGAGTCTGGGAGCGTGGAAAGGAACAGTGTAATTATGGAGAGCTGAGAAGGCTCCAGATGAAATGTTTGCTTGTTAAAATAAAAGAGCACAAGTGAAGGAGCTGTGGGGATTTTTCCACTTTCCGCTCCACAGAAGTGTTTGTTTGTTTGTAGACACGTTTTATAACCTCAGCACACAATCTCCAAAACTATAGAGCTTGTTTTTTTTGTACCTGTTTGACGAAGAAGCATGAACTGTCTTCTCATCTGTTAACTCTGTGTTTCTCCTTTCTGCAGAAAACAGACATGGAAAATTCTCCACAAAGAAGAAATGTATTCCTGCCTCAGCAGACAATCCCCCAATTTTTAATCCTTAAATCCCCCCCCCTTTTCTCTCTCTCTCTCTCTCTCTCTCTCTTTCCGGACATGTGCTTGACTCACGACACTGAGACGTGTTCTCGCAGCTCGACTCTCTTCGCTCTGTGTTTCTGAAACGCCGGCGAGGAGACGCGACGGTCGAGCGGTGAAACATTTTGAACGAAGGAAACATGAACAAAAACAAAACCAAAACAGCTGGCCTGCGTTGACAATGAAACAAAATGGCTGCTGGTTCGAGTGCCTTGGGTAACACCGTGATAACCATCATCCTCCAGCCGGACCAATCACTGCCAGACAGACATTACGATGACTAACGGTCATGGCACAGCGATGGTTAGAGGGCGGTCACAGCCAATGAATGTTTACAGCTAAAATGCTAATAAGCTAATCGCTCTGGCTCTCAAAGCCCCGTCTTGTGGGGGAAGAAAGAGGAGCGGGAGGAATCTGACGCAGATCTTCTACTTTGTTGTGCTGTAGTCATCAGATAGCTTTTTTCTGTTTCGTGTATCTGTTTGTGAATTTGGTGTACGCACACTGTATTGCTTTAACTCTGCTCATGCATTGCATTTGGCTTTGATGATGACAAAAAAAATGTCCATGGGAAAACGTCTTAAAACCACTGATCACAGCTCAGCCACTATTCCACTCATGTTTATTTTCACTTCAGTGTTTCTGCTGTGAGCGAGCGTTGCAGAAAGTCGAATTTTGAAAAGTGAGAAAATCTGATTTTCTTTTTCCTGCAGCCTTGAGGAATATATTCGCTGAATAAAGGTATAAAAGTACAAAAGTAAAAACAGAATGTTTCTTGTAAAATGTGCAAAAGTAACAAAGTAGTAGTATGAAGGATTCGTCTGAAACCATAAGTAGTCTCATTACTGTCTGATCGTGTTTCTTTTGTAGTGTTCTGCGATTGCTTTTGATCATCTTTATTGTGTCAGCTCCTGTGGACAATAAAACTTTTCTTGATGCTGTATACGAGTGCAATATATACGAGTGCAATATATATGAGTGCAATATATACGAGTGCAATATTTTGATAAGAGGATTAATAGTTACATCTGAGAGGAAGCGGCGGTGAATCTGCTAAAAAACAAGGAGAAGAAAATTCAAAGGAGCGTTACAAATTAATGTCTGATCGTATTCAAATGCATATAATTTACCTTTATTAGGTTTTTTTTTTTTGGAAACAAAAAATAGTAGAAAAGACAAAGGCAGACAAAAAACAAAAGTCATTATGTACACTGTACAGAAACAACATCAGAGTCAGTTCATGACCAAACTGGACCTGACCTTCGGTTTGAATTAGGATCCAGTTTGTCGAGGCTACCTTCACACAGCTGGGTCAGCATGGAGGTTTACTTCAAGGCACACGGCTGATAATTTGGTCTCTAAGTGTGCACAGGGTTCATTTTGGAGGTCAAATACAAAAATAAGTCATTTTCATTAAGACAAAAAAGATAAGACATTAGAAACGTCAGGTCGCTGTCGTCAATGTTCGAGGACATGAAGCTACACTCGGAGCCGCTCCACGCTCTCATCGATCCTTTTCACATTTTCATGACATTAAGATTCGACAGGTTTGGAGTTGCATTCACATAATGCAACGTAAAGAAAGAAAGAAATAAAAGAGCAAACATACTGCACTTAAAAATAATCCATAGCACCGTCGAAATCGTGTTAGACATGCAAAGAGCGCTTCAGAGACGCAGCATCTGAACGCAGAAAGAGAAGTCATGTAGGTTCCTTCTTGGAGAAATGAATTTGTTTATATATTCATCCTGTGCCTTTGGTGCTGTTCAACTGTTTGGATAGAAAAAAAGAAACATTCACAAACTCTGCAAACTCTTTGAAGTTCTTTAAGCCATGCCAGTCCAGGGACAGCACATTGTTCTCATAAACTTTGGTTGAGCTTAACCTGTGTCCAATTGCACTGTGAGGACACTCAGCTATCTCAGCTACTACTGCTCCATCCTAACTGCTCAAATGTCACTGTTTGGTCCGGGGAGCGAACCCCCCCCCCCTCCCCCCGACGCTGACGGTAAACAGAAGGCCGCTACGTCAATGACGAACAAAACACACATCAGTTTGTCCTTGTTCTGAAAGAAATAAAAGTATAAAATTCATTTAGAAAATACAGCAGGAATGCTCGTCCACAGGTCCAACACTGGTCCACTTCATAAACAAGATCAAAGTCGTGATTTTAAGACCCAGGTTATTCTGATCCTCCTCCTGAGGCCACTGTAAGTGCACTTTAAGTGGGTGATTGTCTCTGGATGAGTCTCATCCACACAACGTTAAACATCAATCTCCTGATGGTGAAGGTGTGATCGTACAATCACTTCTCATTGGTCACGCTGCACTGAGGCATCATGGGTCATTTCTGCCTTTGCCGACGTGTAAAGAGTCTTTATCAGGGACCTTTCAGAGCGATTACTTACTTACTACTCTGCCCTGATACTTTTACTGCTATGACCAGAGGTATCAGCTCTTCACTGTGAAACAAGCTACAGTCTGTCCACACATCGAAGATTCATCAAAGACTGCTGCGTCTTCTTTTATCTGTCGGGGAGCCATAACAATAACTGCAGCCAGTCCTGATGCATGTGCTCGCCTGACAGGCCAAGAAAGAAAGAAAAAAAAAAGATTTAAGAAAATATGTGGACATCAAAAAAACAATAGGAAACATATGTATCTCATACTTCACTGTAGCTTCACTCTTACTGGATTCTTTAACACAAAAACAATAACAAAAAATCTCGTGCTCACAATCACAAAAATGTGTGCCAGAGATTAAATGAATGAATATTCAAATAAACTAAAAATGTGGGCAAACAAGATGTTTGGCTGTCAACATGGCCGAAGTGGCTGCATCTCTTCCATCTTGTCCATTTCACATTACAGAACGATACAGTGCAAAACGATCAGGAACTCCTTCATGGGATCTGTGTCACATGCAGACACATGACATCATCATCGAGGGACGTGTTCGAAGAGCAGAGGATGTGTCTGCTCTTCTTCGCCGGCACGTCCAGCGGGGACGCGTGCTTCCGCTCGGAGGGACTGGCTTCAGTAAGCCAGGGTGACCTTTGACCCCCACCTTCAAGGTCACAACAGTCCGAGCGCTCTCTCTCTCTCTCTCTCGCTCGCTCTCGTCTGGTGGGAGTCTTTTACAAAGTGAATGTTCAAAGTCGCAGAGCTGTGTTTTATCAAGTGTGTGTTCGTGCTACGTCATGTCAGCTCCCAACGCCACAAGAGAGCGAGGCTCCTTCATTGATCTGCCTCTGGTAGTCTGTGCTCAGCTCAGTGACCTACAGAGGCGTCATGACATTCTGAAAGTTGTGTGTTTGAATGGAGGGGTGTGACTGCAGCCAGCAGTGCAGGTGGAGGAGTCTGTGATGAATACAGTGGTTGAACTGAGGAGGACATCTGCTTCCAGTGATGCTCCAAATGCATAGCTCTGTGTGTGTGTGTGTGTGTGTGTGTGTGCATGTGTGTGTGTGTGTGTTTCCACTGAGACTTGGTTGAAGGCAGCTGTCAGGAGACTCTTCCTTCACAGAGAATCACCTTTCTCTGTCACTTTTTCTGACTGTTTCCTGAATAAATGAGAGACAGAAAGACTCTGTCACTGTTAAAGCACAGCAGTGTAACGAGGGACATCAGGACATTAAAGACAGCGTCATCGTTACCTGACGGAGGCGGCGGCTCCCATAGACAGCGAGGCGATGGCGGTGACGGCCTCGCTGTCCGAGTCTCGTCTCAGCCGCCGTCTCTGCGCCTGCAGGTAGGACAGATCCACTGTGGCGGCCGAGTTCTTCACGCTCTGCCAGTACTCACCTGCAGGAGGCAGGGAGATGAAAAGGAAGGAGGAAGAGAGGAAGATTAATGGCCTCAGTGGTCAGAGCTGTTTTCATCCTGAATGGTTCCTTGAGGGAAAGTGTCTGCATCGCATTATTAAGAAGCAGCACTTGGTGTTTGATCCTCCAGTCGTAGCTGTTTGATCTGAATATAAGCAATGACTGTTATAAACAGCCCACGGTCCAAATGTCCATGTTGATAATTTCTGAAATGTAAACTCAAACTCAAGGTCTCCAGCCCTGAGTCCTGTGGTGCATCGTGGGAGTGAATCAATCAGGAGAGAGAACATATGGCAGTGGATTGGCTGGGAGGGGGGGGGTGGGGGGGGCGACTTCATGAAGGCAGGTATCAACACGCAGGTGCTCACATTGTGACAGCAAACACAGAGATGAGAGAGACTTCACCATGTGATCAGTCACCGAGGCACACTTGTAAAAAGCCTTTAATAACTGGGCTCAGTCTCCTGGACTCTGAGGAGAAAGCACAAGTCGAACCTTCTCTTCTCTATTTCGGTCTCATAAAATCAATCAGTGTTTGCAAATGTGTTCGTCTATGAGCGTGTGTGTTCTGGCTGTGCATGAGACTCACATATATTTCACCCCGGGCTTAAATTATGGGCTTAACATTCTTGTGGCTTTGCAAATATTTTTAATTAATCTAATTTGGTTGGGATAACATTTGTGTGCAATCAGGAGGGGATGTTGCGAAGGTCGTGTGCCAGAGAAATGTTTGAAGATAATTGGAGCCAGGGCGGCTGTGTGTGTGTGTGTGTGTGTGTGTGTGTGTGTGTGTGTGTGTGTGTGTGTGTGTGTGTGTGTGTGTGTGCATCTGTCTGTGTGTGGGACGGCTGGAGGGAGGGATGGGAGACAGGGATGTAAAGGAGGAGAGGTGGTCAGAGAGCGAGGCGGATGAAGAAGCAGAGGGAGGAGCTAAGTGCAGATACAGAGACCAAAGTTATAGAGAAAGATAATGCAGAGAAATGTAGAAAGTAGAAATGTAAACGTTTCAATGTAAAATGAAACCTTAAGATGGTAGCTGAAGCAAACAAGTTTTCATTTCAAATAAAAAGCTGAGAGATTTCATTGGATGCCCCTGACATGCAGATTTTGTTTAAAAGTCCAGACTGAGTGTGTGAAGGCTCTGGGTGTTGTGCAGGTTGTACAGGCTGACTGTGTCATTTGGGGCTATATTAAAAAAACGTATTGACTTGAAATCCTCCCATGTATCAGGTGGTGCACATGCGGCTATGACTATTAGCTGGTGCAACAGTAACAGGTGTATGTCTTTGATCCCATCTTCAGATGAAAGCATGTACCAGCCAACATGAAGGAGCAATAACAACTTGGCCTACAACTCAATCCATGAAACCCCTTCAACCCCAACCCAACCTTTTCTTTGTTTATGGACACTGGAACTGAATTCACTCCAAACCATATGATGGAATCTCACTTTTACTGAGACGTTAAAAAAAAGGGACATTTACTTGTCAACTAAAGCAGGTTATGAAAGGTAAGAGTAAAGGCAGAGAGTAAAGGAGAAATTGTGCTGTTACAGGTGAAATAAAGAAAGATGAGAAACAGCCTGAGAGGAAGAGTGGAAACAGTCCGACCAAGACTTCCAACAACTACTACTGGTAAAATAAGGAAGGCACCAGAGCAGGGTGCAAAATTAAGCAAATCATTTCCTGTTCATCTGTTCTGTGTGGTGTATGTTCTGTATGAAAATATTGAAAGGTGAAGAACAACACAGAACATGTGAGCTGGTGTGGTCTGTGCCGGCTGCTGAAGCTGCTGGATGTGACACTGATGTAATTCTGCAGATTATATGGTGAAAAAAATACATTCTGAGCTCTGTGGGTTTGCTCCTCCAAGCTGTATCTGAACAAACGTATTCATGCCTTATGTCCTTATTTAAAAAGTTCTTAAGCAGTCCTTACATTTTGAAGCAAAATAATCCAGAATGTTGAAACAGTGAAAACGTGGAGGGAGACTGTGCCTGCAGTTTGTTCCTGTGGTGCCCAGGGCCAGCTCAGCAGCTCGTCACGTTGTGTAATGTATCGGGCAGGGTTGGGTGCAGGACAGAAGAAAAATGTTTTGTTTTGTTTTGTTTTTTTTCCATTTATTTATTCCTGTGGCACAGGCTCCCTGACGGACTATTTTGCACATTGATCTGCACATTGTCTTGCTGGTTGTTCCAATAGTTGTTTTGCAAGAATTGGGATTTCTTCGTCGATGAAATCCAGAGACTCTTCACAAAGAAAAACACTCAAAGATGTGTATGTTTATGTTTTTCACAGTGCTGCAAACCCGCTGAATGAAGAGCTGCTGAGGGCCCTGAATGTTACTGGTTGTGTTGTGTTGAGGTGTCTGTTCTTACCCTGAACCTGGATGACACTCTGCAGCGACTGCACTGCATTTTCACATGGCCTCTGGTCCAACACGGACTGGGACAGAGGCTCCACCTGGAACACAGCAAGTGGTTAGAGGAGAGAACACACACACACACACACGCACACGCGCACGCGCACGCGCACACGCACACGCACACACACACACACACACACACACACACACACACGCGCACACATGCACACATGCACACATGCACACATGCATGCACACACACACACACACAGACACACACACACACACACACACACACACACACACAGACACACACACACACACACACACACACACACACACACACACCTCCATGCCCAGCAGGGCGCTGACACAGGCTTCAGAGGCATCGCAGATGGCTTTGAGGTCATGCCCCCCCTCCAGAGCCAGCACCACCCGACCCCCGGCCAGTGACATCAACTGACGAGTCAGGAAGCCAAAACCTGGAGACAGCAACAAACAAACACACACACATACATACACAGGTTGAGCCAGATCATGAGGGGGCAGGGGTTTCTCTCCACAAACTGATGAATGAGATTAAAGGATTCCTTCAGTGTGAGTGACAGTCAGTGTCAGTTTCCTCATCAGACTCTAACTCACCAAGTTGTTGAATGTTTACATGCTGGTGTTGCTCACTAGTTCAGAGTGGTGCTCTGTGCCTTGTAGATGCCACTCACTTCTAGTTAAATCAGTGCTCATCATTTACAATATATTTACGATACACTAGATTTATAAATCTACAGTTTAAGTGAAAAATAAAAATAAGTTAATAAAAAAAAAAAGACTTTCTCAAATCAGTGGAAAAAACAAAGCTGAATTTCTTTGGTTGGTTTTGATCAAACCACCTGCATTACACAGAGCTTCTCGACTGGCGCTAACGTCTGACATCAATAAGGCCGTTCAGCTGTGAAACAGTGTTTATCCACCTGAAAATGGTCTGTGAGTAATGACCAAGCTTTATGATTCTGCAATTTGTCCCACAAGTTATTTGGAGCTACCTATTATAACAACCAGAACACTGGCACTCACAGAGCTGTGTGTGCTGCTACTTATTAACACTAGAGCTGCAAATAATGCTAATTTTCATTTCATCATCCAATTAATCTGCTGATTGACTGATTAATAGTTTAGTATATAAAATGTATAAAAAATGTGAAAAATGCTCGTCATACTTTCCCCGAACCAAAAGTAGCATTTTTAATTACTTTTGCAATTAGCCAATAACCTTCATTTACTATCATAAATGACAAACAAAAGCAACAAAAGAAAAATGACTTAAAAGATTAAGTGATGATCAAAATAACTGGCAATTATTTTCTTTTGATCAACTAATCAATTAATTAACTAATTGCTGCAGCTCTTAACAACAGTTTGGTGTGATGTCTTGCAGTTATGTTGCATTTAATATAGTGACAATAAAGTAACATGCAAGACAACTAAATATTAATTCTAAACAAAAGTAAAAAAATATCAGGTTCATATAAGGCAGAGGTAAATCAGGAGAATGAGACTTGCTTACACACATATATATAATTAACTGCACTTTGTGTGACGTCAGCACTGACTCATATCTCTGCCTGTGTCTGTAGGTAAGAGTCTGTTAATGTGAATGTTTGCTGAGTGAGAGGCAGAGCGAGCCTTACACTTGGCCGTGACCTTGTAGCCTCCCAGTGATGACGAATGTCCTTCGACAGCATCAAAGCCAGCTGACACCAGCACCACATCAGGGGAAAACTCGTGGGCAATGGGCATCACGACGGCTCTGAGGAGGACGAGAGCAGACAACATGCTGTAAATCCTGTGTGTTACAGTCATTCGAGCCCCTGCCTGGAATTAGACAGTACATTTAAGAAATTGCGTTTTCAACAGGTGTTTATAATTTGTGAAAAAAAGGAGAACTTGGAACAGCAAATAGAATATAATAACACGAGAGAGGAAGTCATTGAGGGATTGATTCGACATCAGAATAGAGTGAAAAAGATTACTTATTGTAATTAACAGGATCTTAAGTTGCCTGTAAAGTTTGAAAAAAACATCAAACTGAAATCAGTGCATAGCTGAGGTGATTGATCTGAGAGTGGAGCGCTCGTACAATGTAAGACCTTTTGTTAACTGCAAACATTTACTTCATTGTAAACTCCGTCCATTTGAAAATGATGAAAGATAAATTATCAAAGGCCACGTTCCAAGTGCTTGATCTCGCTCTGATCCACTGCTGGTAGGAGGCCAACACGAGAAGGTGGGGCTGCTCCCAGGTGTGAATGTGTGCAACTGTTTAAATATGAAGCAGAGCCCTGGTGAAAAAAAAAAAAAAAAAAAAAGCACAAGCGCTCTGCAAAACTCTCCCTTGATATGTAAAGTTCAAAAAGCAAAAACTCAACTCGAGGCAGGTGGCAGTTCTGAAAAGTTTGCTGTTTTTGCGAGTGACACAAGCAGATAAAAATGAGAGCCCTGACATATGTGGACTGGGACGCCCACAGACTGTATACTGGACTCAGGGGAGAGCACTTTCCTCGCTTCTATGCTATCCTCCTCACTTCCTCTCCTCTCCCGCTGCCAGTTATTTAGCAAGAGCGCACAGCCCATGCCGCGTTTGATTCGCTCTCTTTCACTCTCTCTCTCTCTCTCTCTCTCTCTCAGCGGCAGTTCAAAGGCGTTTGTGTGCGTCTGGTTCCTATTAGGAGCTCGTCCCTCTTCTCACGTCACTGACAGCCAGCCATCTGGGATCCATTGGGCCTAATTACGCCGCCTTTGGATTCCCTAACAATGCACCCCCCACTTCTTCTGCTCTCCTCTGCTCCACAGTTTGTTATTCGTCAGTAGCCGCCTTGAAGTGCACATGAAAAGACATGCATGCACACATACATGTAATGCATGGGCCAGCAGACATACACACTGGTGCTCTTGCTTTAAGGCGGCATGTTCTGTGTGTGCCATGCTACCGGTGATTAGACTGACCCTCCGTTCTGACCACTTCAGTAATCCTCCACACATACGCACGCTACGTCATGACACTCAATCTCAACGCAGCTGAGCTTTCTCTTGATTGTACTCGAGTCCCACCGCCGCTCTCGACCGCATTATTTCCCCTGTCACTAACACACACCCAAAAACAGAGACACATCATCAACAACCGCACTCTGGCTAGTTTTCTGTTCCATCCTGGAGAGGAGCACACAGTCTGGAACACCATGCCGTCTAAATCATGTATTCAAATTGAATTACACGACTGGCACCAGACTAGATACTTAATTGCATAAGCATGAATTCATGATGCATTAAATTTTGTCTGTATAGCGTGTTATGCGTTTATTCGCACCAGTTAATCCTCAGAATGCAAAACAAAAGTCCACTGAACAATTATTCAAACATTGGTGCAGTGTGTGTTTTTACAGAAATCCCTCCTGCGCCATTTCCTGCTTTCATTTTGTTTCTTCAACATCTTCACTATCATCTGCAGTTTTTTTATTATTATTATTTTTTTTGTCTCAATTAGACAGTGGACAGTGGCAGTAAATATAAGGTTGTTCCCTGTGATGACATGAGACAAAGGTCTTTGGCCGGATGTGTGCCCCGGACATCAGAGCTCCGTGGTGTGTGCCTCAAACCACCGGACCACCAGGACACTCCTTCTCCACAGAGCTTTGATACAGGGCAAAGATTCTATGGGTAACACACAATACGGTACAGTACTACAGTGTGGTTAACTGAGGAAGTTTTACACATGAAAACACTTGCCATTTCCCAAACTGGATGAAAAATACCAAAACCAGACGCCTGCTCAGGAAAAGACCAGTTGATTCTTAATTAGCATTGGGAGCTGCAGTAAACACTGGACTTAGTGTTTCCGAGCCTGCCTATTGGCTCTATGGATTTTGCCAGTATGGGTTAGCTCATTAGCATCTTTCCTTTGACGAGGGGCCCACCCACTGTGCCTGCTCCATGCAGAACCGTGTAGAGCTCACATACTGTTTAATCATCTGGTGGCGGGCCAGTGTTGCTGACAGAAACACTCTGACTTCATTACAGTGCAGAGCACAACCAAACTATGTCCATTCAGGAAAAATAGCTTGAATGAAATGAAAAGGCTGGCGAGAGCAAAGGTGTGTTTCACTAACACATGTTTTTAGCTCAACAATTAACAGAAAATTAAGACTTCAATGTCCCTTTGGTACAAACTGTGTGGACACTGATGACTGTTAAGCATTTTCAGAGGAAATCAGGACTCAGATATGAAACCTCATTCAGTCAAAAGTACTGTATGTTTTACAGGTAATGCAGATGGAAGGTTCTGACCTCTACAATTTAAAGTGGGAAAATAAACCAGGAGAAGAAAAATAAGCATTTATTTCTACTGTGCTCTTTTCCTTGTGAAAATGTGTTTTCTGCCTTGTCTTGGCCTGGCTGTTTTTCTCTGCAGTCATCGTGTATCCACTGGTTTTATTAGCTAAACAAGCTTCAACCTTCAACATCGACCTTGACAACGATGTAGTGCATTTGATTGAAAGCCGATTGGCAGATGATCAGTTTACCTGGGAGTGAAGAGCGATGCATTTGACTGGGCTGAAAATGGCAGGCACACATTTGCTGGGTGTATTTGTGTTGTCAGATTGTAATACATATTCTTTAAACCTTGGCTTCCACACTGGAAAATCCAAAAGCAACACAATATCTAATGTAAGTCTAACAAATAAAATACTAATGTAATGTTACTAGGGGTGGATTATCTATCTCAAGTTGTAAGTATCTGCAAGATGATTTTTATGCTGCAATGACTCAAACTGAAACTTAATATTAACATTGATGTATGCAAGTATATCTAATTTGTAGCAAATGTCCTGTTAAATTGTTGAGCACTGGAGTGTGGAAAAAAAATATGTGTCCAAAAAAGATAGGTTGAGTTCCCTGTTTACCTGAATGCAGCCAGGTACTCAGCATCACCCATGGGAGGGTTCAGACCCCCTGTCCATCCCACGTTCACATTGAAGCCCTCGCCTGCACCTGCACCCACCTGTATGGAGAGAGAGACAGGAGACACAGAGTGAGGTAAGAGAGAGAAGGAGTCTCTGTGAGTGTCAAGAACGTTAATGAGTCCCAGTGAAAGTTGAGAAACTGCGCGACGATGACTTGATTTGTGTCAAATGTTCGCAAAATCAGCAGGGCTGTTGCAAAACCTTGCATTGCAGCAATTGAGGAAAAGTGACTGAATCTCTTTAAGGCAACACGAGGGAGTGATTATGATTCCTAAATGAAAGACGGATGGCTATTAATTCAACACCCCTGTCCCTCCATTTTGATTTTGATACAATTTGTCAAATGGCCTTATAAATCACTCTGAGCCACAACAGAGCTACACCCGTTTATGATTCTCAAACTTTAGGCCTCAGCTATACTGGGAAATATTTCACATTTGGCAACTGCTGCCTGATATATAAAAAAACAATGCATTAGAATCACATTCTCTACATTGTAAAACATTCTATTTAAAAACTTAAAATACATTACTTGTATATAATTGGAATGACCGTATGCTATGAGTTCTGTGTAGAGAAGCTTGGTACATTTTTGTAAATATGCCATGTCAAATAAAAGTTAGACGCTACACTTCTCATACCACATACTGTAAACGATTTGAGTGGATTTTTTAGCTGTATTGAGATTGACGTGTATTCCCAAAATGCCAGGCAGAGTGGATGGAGGCTCTCTCAGTTTGACCTCGCATATTTTGGGCAGAGAGTGAACCGAGGCCTGGGTCTTGGAAAGAAGGTTTAAGGATTCCTGCCTCTCTCTTTGTAGTCCTGCTAGCAGCCATTTAGCTGTTCTCTAAGCCCTTCACCATCAGTCAATGTGTCAGTTTGAGGGCAGAATGAGGAGGTTGATTGACATACTTTTGGCAACGAGGCATGGTAATTTCCTTTGTGTGTGTGCGTGTATAAATGTGTGTGTGTGTGTGTGTATGGGTGTGAGAGGATGTTTGAAAGAATGCTGATGAGCATCGCAGAGCGTCTGTCTCCATTCTTCTCTCAGTGGACGGGATGTTCACAGGGCAAACGAAAAACACATGAGGCCTCCTGTCCTCTGCCAACTAGTAATGTACCCACATGCACACGCACGTGCACACGGCCACACATACGCACACACGCACGCACGCACACATACAAAATATGTGCTACAGCTCCACGTCTCTTGTGCTCCTTTCTGTCCTCTTTCTCTCTTTCATGTTTCAAAAGTTGCTGGACTGGATTAGGCTGTCGCTGGTTTCTGTGTGGTACTCGGCACTCTCTGTTATGGCTATGACATCACACCCCTACCCCATGGTGTGTTATATACCTACACGGGGGACAGCGAGACTCCAGAGGTTTACCACAGAGCTCAACAGAGGTTGAGGGGCCACTTAAGGCAAAGCCACATCCAAGCCAGCCGAGCGTTTTATGTACCGTCCCTCATCGGGGGATTTTATGGGAAAACATTGACTATTTTATCCTCATTATTGTGGGGGAGGAGGGGAGAGTAAGAGGAGGGGATGTGGGGGATTGAATGGGTGGTGAATGCCACCGTGGGTTGGGGTCAATTCATCTGACTGGGAATAGTCATCACACTTGGTTTCTGGTAAGACCGCAGGCTGAATTCATAGGCATCTCAATTTCCTGTATTCAAACATAGGCATGCAATTCAACTATACACATCCTGTTGTGAAGTTCTGGCATACAAATGCCTGATGTTTCTTAAATAAACTAAAACTGGGGAAATAAACCTACAGTTGATACACAAAATCAAGTGATAGGCTTATGGTGAGTTCACTGGATGAAGAGATTTGCAGAGGAGAGACAATGATGTAACTCATTTGATTGAAAGCTGATTGGGAAATCATTTGCCAAAACATGACATTTCCAAATGTGAGTGAGTCAAAAAGACAATGCAAGAATGACAGTGGACAAACACTAATGTGATAATCTAAATTGCATTTTAAGTTCTTCATGTCAAGCCAGAAAAACACTAAAACTATAACAGAAAATCTAAATGACGTTGAAAAGACATTTTCAGATTAAACTTGAAGACAAGCACTTTGTGTTCAGAACTGTATTATAACCAGCTCAAATTATAGGATCACATTGCTTAGATTCCAGTGGTACAACTAAAATATGTTTGATCTAATCGTGACAGTTCCAGCTGGTCTGAGGCCCAACTGTATGCAAAAGATTCTAATCCTAAACCCCATGCACACTGCGAGATAACATATCTACACTAACCTGTTTGATTTCTTCCTGTGCAGTGCAGGCTCTGTGATCATGGAGATCAGTCATCATCACCAAACTGTGGTTGTAACTGGGGCTTCAAATCGTGTAGATTTCTCCTGGATTTATTGTTCCAATAATTTTTCCAGCTTTGACAAGTATATGCTAAACACAAGGCTCTTGAGCTCCCTAATGTCCCACTGGAATCACATAATTACCAAATATTTCTTTGCCAACATATCTATCTTCACAAGAAGACATGGGTGGTAGAATGCTGTATTCACCAGAGGCAAAGTAGAATAAAAATGGCTCTATTATATATTGAAAATCTTGTTCTTAAGCTATGGTGTTCACAGGATGTAGAGAGATGCAGAGACACACAACCGCACAAGAACTACAAGACATCACCATGACAACGCAAACAAAAACAGGAAAACACAGCACTGCTGTGGAAGACTACTGACCTCAGTGGGATGTCCACTACCAGGAAAGAAATTGCCATCATCATAGCGATGTATAGAGATGTACAGCACACTCGGGTCATTATAGAAGGCTTCCTGGGTGCCGTTGCCATGGTGAATGTCCTGGACAATGATTGGATGAAAGGTTAGGAAGTTGCCAAGGGACAACACAGGTGTTTCACAAGTAGTTTAAACCCTGATGGATTCATGTTTGTTCAAAACTATCTAAATGATCACAAATCACTAATATGTTATAAGAACTTCATCGTCTTTTCTCCTTTGTTGACGTACTGCATGCATAAAACAACCAGAAATGCAGAGAGCAGGGTCTGCAAGGCTTTTCCCTGTCAATGACAAATGAGTTTTAATCTTAAAATCTTTTTGATGAAGCAGGTAGTAATTAGTATTTGATGCAGTTCTATGTCAGAGAGCGCTGCGTGTGTAAAGACAGGGTGCAGGCTCGTATACACACACATGGTGAACAGAGACGACCACCTGGCTGCGGGTCAATATCTGCATGTTCTTGTGACTGTGCGTGACTCTGTCTACTCGAAGCATACGTGACAGTTCAGATCCCACATGGACACCAGAGATAACAGAGTCTAAATGAACTGAATGATGAATAGGAGTGCTACTGTGGAGTGATTCTCTGCTTCTGGGACCCTGTTTGTGCCCACAAAACATTTGTGTCCTTGTGTCTGTGTGTATTTGTTTGTTTATTCCTGTCCATATGGGGACCGGTGATGCTGGTCATGCGGTGGGTCCTCACCCAGTCCACAATGAGGATCTTGCTGACGTTGAGTTTGTGTTGGAGCTGCTTGGCAGCGATGGCCACAGAGTTGAAGAAACAGAAGCCCCTGTGGACAAACAGAGAGGAAGAAAGGCAGCCACACATGTTTATCAGGACATCTTCAGCAAATTATTATCACAGAATTACCATATGGACCTTAGGAGCCTCGAAGACATGTCTCCAGCTCGATGGCATCATGTGGTGGCTATTTAGTCCAGGTTGTGACAATAACAGTGTTAATTCTAATGTGCAAGTCAGAGAGGGAAACTCCTGCCGGGCAAACTTTTAGGCAAATATTTGAGAAATGATTTGAAAAATGAGGATGTTTCATTTCAAGTTGTTTTGTATTTCATCTGCCACTGCTGACAAACAAAAATGGCTTCTCACTTTAGAACATTATGCTGAGTCTAAACACTTGCGCCGCTGAGAAATCCAGAACCCACAAATTTTGTGACAAACACAAAACCAAGCTTATCATAAAAATTCATTTCACATTTCAAATGATAACAGTGTGAATTGCTGGCAGGACGTGTGAGATGATTTCAGAGAAATGAACTCACAACTTGGCTCAGCAGTTGCCTCAACACTCACTGTCTACAATGAAGGTATGCAAAAAAAAACTCTTAGTGTATGAAAAACAATGGAGGAATGTTGGAAGTGGCAGTGTCAGCATGGCTCGTAAACTATGAGTGTTTTTTGCGTGTGTGTGTGTGGACGGTATATCATATATGCTGTCCAAACTGCTCATCAAGAAAAGTCATTATCAGGCCATAAATAAACAGTGACAAGCACTGCTGAGCACACACAGTCCCAGCTGAATGTGGTTACTTGGCTAACGCCTCCTATCAAAGACTGACACAAATCCGTGCACACAAATACGCACTCCCACACACATAAAGCACACACACACACATAAAGCACACTCACACACATAAAGCACACTCACACACACACACCAGAGTTCTTTTTGAGGTACTTTGCTCTGTGTCTTGAAAGTTTAAAAGAAACTGAGCGGAGGAGGGAGTTTGCCTCGGGCATCAGCCAGGTAGCACACATCACACAAACTCAGACACACACACACACACACACACACACACACACACACACACACACACATTAAGGGAGAGAGACACAGACTCTACACTCTCTCTCTCTCTCTCTCGCTCAGAAGTGTAGCTGATCTGTAATAAATCCTTTGAAACACTTTGCAGAGACCTCCTGGCTCCTGGTATGTGTGTGTGTGTGTGTGTATGTGTATGTGTGTGTGTGTGTGCGTGTGTGTGTGTCTGCATACTGCTGTACTTACAGAGGGTATGAGTGGTTTGCGTGGTGTCCAGGGGGCCTCACCACTGCAAAGCCATTCTGTGAGAGGAGAGCAAAAACTTTAACACCTTGCTGCTTTCAGTAAGCCAACCATTACAGTTCCCATCTAACACCTGGTTATGCTGTTTTATATGCTGTACGTTAAACACTGCAGACAACAGCTATCTAAGGAGTTAGGAAAGCCATAATGTACTATATGTAATGGCTGTTTACTCCACAACCTGCAACATCACAGCTCTGAAATTTCTGAGAAAACACATGGTATTTGCTGAGAAGATATTTGAGAGAGAGAGACACACCTTCACTTCCCCTTGTGCCACCTTCAGTGCCAGGTCTGTGACACATCCTGCAGCAATACGGGAAGCTGCTGATGTGTGAAGCTCATTCCAGATTGTGTCGATATCTACCTGTTAGTAAAACAGTGAAGAGACATGAAAGTCAGTTCAGAATTCGATATTTTAATTGAAGACGCAATTAAAAATGACATCTGCTCGAACTCTTGTTGAAAGTTTTAAAAAATCGTTCTGTTTTTACAATTACGGACTCAGTCACACGCGAATGAACTTGACAGCAGAATATAGTAACATCCAGTTAGACCAGTTTGCAGAATTTTACCTGACAGTCCCACTGGAAATCCTCAGTCAGCAGGTTTAAAACATTTCATTTAGTTGAGCTGCTTTTGGCCATTGACAGTCCTGCTTATGAGGATTTACATTCATCAAACTAACTAAGTTTACTTCGACTGCACTTCCTTTATTTTGAAAGAAGAAATTTCATGAATTCATATGTTCTGTTCATCTATTCCAACAGTGCAGTGTACTCTTATATTATAACTAAAAAATGAAAAATGTGTGGCAGTAGACCTTTTAACTTTTGGAAATTCTTAAATTGCTGAGGGAATTGCATTTTTTTCCCCACATCCACTTTCTCTTTGTTGCATCTATCTCTCTGTAGACCCCGTCGTCATGTGTTTCAATGTTACTCCATGTTTCAAAGCTCACATTGGTGGTGTGCTGCTGTGGAACAATGAAATCAGAGGAATTTCTTTTATCACAGACGTTGCCATCTTGTTCCAATCACCCCTCTTCACCAGAGCAGCCAAGGGCCCGGAAATCCAGGCAGATCAGTCGTCTTATCAACTGACACCCTGCCCCCTTCTTCTTCTCTTCCTACCGCCTCTCCTTCCCTCTCCTCTGCTGTGCTGTGCTTCACAACAGTTCCTCATGGGCATTATTATCTGGGTTTCACCTTATCAGAGGAGAAAACCTTGTTTTTCACCCTCTTCACTGTTCTTTTTCTCATGGTCCATGGTTAAATTTCATCTACTCTGCTCATCTACCTCCACATTTCAGCTTCTTTTTAAAGATAGAATTCTCATTCCCTGTTTGCTCACACCCATTCCCTTTAAATAAAATTCAATTTCACTGACACCCCCCCCCCCCCCCTGCAGTCTCTATATGCACCCTGTTTTCCTCTCTTTTTCCTCACTCGTTCTTTCACATCTCACCTTTGTACAGCCTTTGATTTCTGATTGGGTTTCAATGTTATCTTAGCCAAAAACAACAGCAATAGCAATTTGTAGCATTATTAGCATTATTGTGTAATGAGACATAATCAGCCATGTAATGTTTGCTGCTCAGTAATGCAATTAGATAAGATTCCCACATGATTTGTGTTTTAAAAAGGTCTGTCATATGTGTGTGTGTGTGTGTGTGTGGTTCTCACCCCGACTCCTCCACATGGTAACATCACAAAAATCCGTTGAGATAAGAGCCCTGCAAGAGATCATTTATGGTATTCACCTGTCATGGTTGTTTATATTACTATTATTAATTATTATTATTATTATTGTTAATATTAGTATTTTTTCATTATTATTATTACCAGCTAGTTTGCGGTTGTCCAGTTTAAGGCGGTTGAGCGGGTTAGCGCCGAAGAGAAGCACATGTTTTTCTGAATGGACTGTCTGCAGCTCTTCTAGAGTGGCCTTCCTACTGCGGATACGCTACACACACACACACACACACACACACACAGACACAAATAAATATACTGCATATAATACTGATTCTGTGGATGTGCATCTGCTGGTATGTGTAGTTTGTTTGAGCGTGCACGACATACCTCACACTGGCTCCTGAGGCCTCTTTCATGCAGCCTGGACCAGATGCTCTGGACCCTCCCAGCATGCTCAGGGTGGCGGCTGTTGTCCCCACAGGTACATTGGTGCTTCTGCATCTGAGCGTCATAAACCAGACCTAGATAGATACACAAACACATGTAATTTCTTAACCTTATTTTCTATCTTCGGGATTTCATGGGATTCATGGATTCTTTTTACAGTTTCCTGATCAAATCAGTGTCTCTCACCTGTGGTAAAGCGTAGCTGGACGTCTGCAGCAGGACTGGACAGGGACAGGGAAGGTATGGCCGTGGGTGGAGGAGGAGGCAAGGAAGTGGAGGCTGGGGAGGACTGTGTCCGAAATAGAGGCTGGTGGGGCCAAATTAGTGCAGGCACACCTGGGGGGTCCAGCTGCAGACTTGTTTTGAGGATAACCTGCCTCTGCGGTTCCCAGGGCAGTTGGTGAAGAGGAGAGCAGGGAATAAATGAGAATTTATCAGCAGCATGTGATTCATTCAAACTAGGCCAAACTTTCACATACGCATGCATCAAATGACTCTACATTGCAACTAGTCATTATTTGGTCACTTTAATACTGGTTGTCAAGAACAAGCAACTGATGAAGAACACTCAGAACTGCCAAGCACACTGCCACAATACTGAAACCGCCACTCTTTTCATCCTGTATAAGTGAAGCTACAGCGCCCTCTAATGTCAAAAACATGGTTCAACTACGCAAATTAATGTGCAGAAGCACAACTGATGCAAATTTTAAAACATTTATTTTTTCTTTTGTCTTTCGTTTACAAGTTCAATAAGGTATTCCATTAAAATGAATTCCAATCATTAAACACAATTGTTCTGCAATTTGGTACCTGGCTGAGAGAATGTGAGGGCTCGATCAAGCTCTCCCGTGAGGAGGTCGTGGACTCTGTGTCGTAAACTGAGTCTGAGCTGGCAGTGCTCTGTCTCCGGCGGTAGCCCTCCTCAGACACTGAGCCTGGTTCTGAGCCACACACGGACCCTGGCCCCGAACCAGAACCTGATCCAATCTCCTCCAGGTCCATGTCCTCTGATGGGATCTGTGTCACACATGGATTATCAATGGACTTGCTTATGAGCTAATATAAGGGATATGTTTTACAGTGTTTACGAGTCTTAAAGTTGCTAATGCTCTGTTTGATATGCTCTTGTATCAAATTGTAGCAACTGATAATAACAAATGATTCCTATATTAAATCAAGTCAAGTTTAATATTTATTAATAAGGGACATACATGCATAAATCCACAAAAAACTCCTCATAATCATCAATCTCAGAAAGACATACCACTACCAGTATTAGAGTTAAGTAGTTTGTTTTTTTGTGAGCAATATGCTGAAGTCTACGTCTGTCTCCTCTCACCTTGGTCAGGTGTGAATTCTGCTTGAACCTCTCCAGCCCGCTCTTCGGGTACTGCTGGGGCAGGTGGTGCTGGGTGTGTGAGTGAAGGCTGGCATGCAGAGTAAGGGGTGAGTGGCTGTAGGGTGCAGGCTCTGAATGTGTTCGCTCCAGGCGTTTGTGCGAGGGCAAGGTAACTACACCTTCCCTTCTGGACAGGTGAGGCTGCTGCTGCTGCTGCTGCAGAGGAATGGAGCTCAAACCATGAACTGCAGAGACGAGTAGAGAGAGGAACAGGTTAATAAAAATGAGGACAGACAGAGGGAGAGTAGGCAGATGGGTACGGGTACAATGATGGAGATAAACATGGCAACAACAGTGGCAGAAAAAGAAACTACAATGGAGAGAAGGAGAGTAAAATGGAAATAGAAAGAGAATGATAATGTGTAAGTGGAGGAAAAATAGGGCAAATAAAAACATGAATATAACTGATCTCAGCTCACTTGCATATGTTTGCATTTAAAGCATATTTCTGTATTGTTAAAACTGCATTACCACCAAGTGCCTAGTAGAGGGCACCCTTGTGCTGTTTATAGTAAGTTCGTGATTCAGGCAAAGGAAACGTAGTACAGTACAGAGAACATCAATGCTCCAACAGTCTCTGGTAGAAAACGAATAGAACTTTTTCACAGCAGACATTTTGACTTGTTTTAGCAGCAGCGAGCGAGTCAGGATGCACAACACCAGGACCCTGAACACCTGAATGGAATGCAGCCGTTGGTGTCATTAGTTATACCTGTAATATTCCTGCTAAAAAAGCCTCAAATTGTCTGCTGTAACAAAGGCCTATTATGAGTGTTGTTAATGGTTAATATACAAGCTCTTTGTTGGGACTGGCAGGACAACAACTATAGTGTACGTTAAAAATAATTTGTAATGCTTCGCTGACTGTTACAGGTAAGCAATTGAACAAATCATCACAAACACAAAGATAGTACATCACAGATTCATTTTCTTTCAGTGTATACTTTAAATATTAACCAAGATGTTTATCAAGAACTGAAGAAGGATGGCTACAGATTGCCCAAACTCATGCCCAACATGTCTGACTAACAAGCAAGGTGAAAAACTTCCATCACTCATCATCTTACCACTTCCTGACTACAGGCGACAAAACAAATGCTGTCACTTCACAATAGAGTCCCTTGATCTTTTATATTAAATGTTACACCACAGTTCCCACCACCTCCTGCATTACATTTGACACCAGGGCACTTCATCAAAAACCTTCCTCAATAAAGCATCCCAGCTTGGAAAAGGCCTTAGCTATTACTCACGTGTTTCTTCTAACATCATCTTTTAGCAACGACATATCTGTTCTTTGAGATTTGGCTGCTTTGAAGTGTACTCAAATATTCTCTGTGCCTCCTTGCAGTATATTTATAAAACTCAATGAACTACACATGAACAGCTCTTGTGGACATATAGCTAATCGATACTGTACCCTACATACATAAAAGGAGGTTCCTGTTGAAGAGGGTGCCAGACATCTATGGCTGCTCTACCTTGCCAAGCAGGTTTGTACATATCACACATTTATAAACAAGGCCAGCAAACACTCTCTTTGCTACCCCTATCCTTAAACCACTTGCACAGATAGCATATCGGATTGTATACTGTAATCTGTATGTACATCCCATAGTCACGTGTTATTTCATGCACCTGCAGCCTTGGCAGGATTGCAAGAGGAATTTTTTTGGTTGACAAAAAGGTAGGGCTTCAGCTACATGTGTCATGTCTAATCCCAAATGGTGATTCACAACAAAGTCACTTGACCTTCTATGGTTAAGTTGCAGGACAATCAAGATTATGTAATGTGGATGCATAGACATTCTTTTGTGTTGTCATTTGCATGGCCAAATCCAAACGTGTGTGTTTTGCATATGTGCACATTGTGACCGAGATTTTTTCTGCTGTACAACATTTTCACAGTTACACAACTCACGGGACACAAGTTGGGAGTGCACCAGTCCGGTATGTGGTTCTACAATGAGCACAGGCTGCAGGTGCTGAGCCAGGGCTGGATTGGTTCCTTCCAGAGGCAGGTAGACCTGACGTAGAGCAGATACTGCCAACGGTCTTGCTACTCGCATGTCAGCCTGGGGAGAGAGGAGAGGGGACGGGAGATGATGGTAAGAAAATCCTGGAGAGGTTACAAGGAACTTGGCAAGCCCTTGTCATAACATAAGATATTCCTTTATTAGTCCCGCAATTCACATGGTGATAACTGCAGCTTAACACGACTGACCAAAATGTAGGCTTAGTGCATAGGGTGAGGCTTACTAGGCTGTTTGTAATGTAGAGATAAACTTATCAAGAAACGTGTTAACAATGTCATGAAGTGAGCAAACTACTACATGACTGATCCACAAGATATGAAAGTACCTTAGAGATCAAGAGGGAAGTGAAAGCCTGAATATACCACATGATTCTATAAGTGTTCAAGTGTGCAGGCACTATTTTAGACATTTGGTCTTAGATACTCAAATTCATAGCATGAATGTGTATCTATGTGATCTGTAACTTTACTTAGCTGATCCTCTAAACTGATGCATGAATGAGGAACATATTTGCAATTTTTGCTATGAAATAAAACACGAGCAGTTTAAAGACTTATTCTGAGGGGAACGCTAGAAGGTACCGTTGCTCACCTGTGCAGGAAGTCCAGCAGTGATGTTGGGCATGGCAGTGGGGTTGGGAGGCAAGGTGAAATGAGCCAAACTACCATCCTTCAGCAGCCACCTGTGTGCCTGAATGAAACAGAGATATTGACTATGCAGATATCTGGACAGATAATGACGTCAAATGATCATGTCATGCCATTCTGCTAATATATGTATATAATAATTAATATATTCATGTTTTTATTGGATGAGGAGTGATCACATAACGTGCATTTTGACAGCATCTGGCCTTCTCAGATCTCGCTGTTTAAAGCATTGGGCACCATTACTGTACTGCACAATATAGTCAGTAGGACTATTTGTTTTCACTGTTAAAAAAGAAAGCAGTTTTCTTGGAAATGTTCTATGAATTTATCCATAATGGGAATATAAGAAAGAGTTGCATGAAGGTTGAACACTTCTTGTGCAATATATTGTGTTAATGTATGCTTAAACCGGACATGGAACCCTTACCTGTGCACTCATTGTATGTAAATGTAGATAAGAAAGGCTGCTAAAATTGCTATAATACACTATAAATGTAAAAGAAGGGGCTCACCTCATGAGCCAGAGAGCCGTTATCTGAATGGAGGCTGTCGTTGGGTGAGCTGCACCCTGACGCTGGGTTGCTGCTGCTGCTGCCAGGGGAGGAGTCTGGGGGACATGCATATTAAAATCATGATAACCAACACTGTCAGAACAGATGTGTTTGTAGAGCATCTGAAAGATGCCCATGACAAATTAAAATATCAGTGTTAGACGGCATATCATATCACATCATATAATATCATCATATATATAGCATTAACAAAGAGCAGTGCAAATAAAACAGAAGCATAAGATTACATGTGTGTTCCAATGTAATGTAGATACTGTACCCAGAGTTTCTGTCCTATGCCTGACTGCGGGAGGGGCACTGATCTTACGCTGCAGTGGGTTTGGCCTTGTGCTGATGAGCTTCTTTATCTTCCACTTCAGAGTGGGCTCAGAGACTGCACACACACAAATATACACAAATGAATATGTGAAGAAGCACATGCGCACGCGCACACACACACACACACACACACACACACACACACACACACAGACATAATTATTCCTATGGTCTCATAAACAGGAAAGATATCTATTGCTTTCAAACTCAGAGATGATTAACTGACTGATGTCATGCATCTCACTCAGTAATGCACATACTGTAATGATGCACTCAATTTCCGTAACAAAACCAAGTTAAAGCAATCTGCAGCACAGTTGAAACAAGCAAATACCTCAACCCTGGTCCATAGCATAAAAAAGTTCCATGTTTACATTGGTCAGGCTCTGAAAAGCCCAAACAAAACTATCAATCAGTGGCTGGCTCAGAGCAGATAAAAGGCAGCTTTGTGTTGTCGCTGAGCCAAAAAAAGCACCGGAGGGTGTGTGTGTGTGTGTGCGCTGGCACCTAATGGTTCTAGGGCAACGAAAATAAACAATGGCATTTTGAATGGTTAGTGTACTCTCAGATATGTACAGGAAGATGAGACCACTCCCACTCTCATTCACACGGTGAGGGAGATCTGCTCTGGACTCTCACGCAGTTCATTTTACACATACCTTAGGTAAAGTTATGTAACTGCTCTGCTCTTTGTGTCTCGCTGTCGCTGTTGTTTTTATGACTGTTCGGTCTCTCTCTGGCCCTGCAGGCCTGCTGCTTAATGAGTTTCATTCATCTCACAGAAAAGGACACTCCTTGGTACATTCGTTCTCTCCCTCACTTTCTCACTCTCCAGTCCAGAATGTGTAATGTAACGACAGTTTGCTGAGACAGACAAAATATCTCACTGAGCTACGCAGTCAGATGACTTTTAGTCGAACTCAAAACTACGCAGAGCGCACCACAACAAAACAGACCTGTAGTGGAAAATTACCAGTGACCTTCAGAGTTTTAACCTCAGGGTAGGAAGCTCCATCACAGACAAAAACAACCTGAGGCATCTCACCTGTCCTGCGCAGGGGCAGGTCTTTACGCTGCTCACAGGTTGAAGGCTGAGGCTTCGGGGACATGTCAGGAACCGGGAGCCTGGGTCACCAAAAGAATATTGCATTCACTTATGACTGGGTATGAAGAGATCTGCTGATTTTTTTTAATTTTTATTTTAAATATCATTCTATTACTTTTATTAAAATCTGAAACAATTACAACAATTAAACATCTCACCTGTATGCTGGTGTAGGACTGCAGTGGTTGGGGGTAACTCTGTCATGGGTCGGCTGGCTCTTCATAATTATGTGTTCCCGAAGTTTCTGCCTCACCAGAGGACTGGCTACAGCACCTAGCAGTTAATAAAGTAATCAGGAAAAAGACAGTGATTTGAATCATGCACAGCCATACAACATGTTGTCCTATAGCCACCAGTGGGACTAATTAAAAAAAAAAAATTATGACAAAATGTTGATTGTGAAAGTGAAAGTACTCTATATTACTGTAGTATCAATAAGAGGTCAGGAGACATCTGAAGTAGGATTCAGGATATTTGTGACTTTCCTCTACGCTCTTTTCATTTCCTCCAAATGAAATAAAAAAAATCAGTTTCCTTACACAAGTGTGTTTGTTTGACTTTGGTTTGATATGAATACAAATTTCCTTGGAATCTGAGAATACATCACTGTGATGTTGGAAATCCCCTCTTTCTTCATTGAAACCTACAGTGAGCTATGACTCAAAAGGAGAGCATGTCAACATCCAAATGGTCTTTCAGGGAACCTACGAAAACACATTACAGTATGTATAAAATACGTGACATGTGATACTCACTCTGCTCATCTTTTTTCTTTCGTGTCAGATGTTGTAGCTCTTCTCTTTTCTCCTCCTCCATCTCTCTTTTCCTATGTTCAATGTTATACTGAGAAGAAAAAAATGCAGATATGAAAGTCTAGTCTACTTCGACTATATATGAAAGTTTTACAAAAAAAGCAAACATTGCTACTGTCAGACAAAAAACTATCTTTATATAACTGAATATTCTAGATTTGCAAATGAGACTTTGTGTAAAACTAATGAAATACAACACTAGAGGAGCAGCACTAACCAGCTGATTCATGATGAGCACCTATCAGAAACTAATGCTGAGAAGGTGGTCTGTTTACCGTAACATGACCTGCTTCTACATTATGTGCGCTGAGCATTCAATCTGTGTAAAGATGTGTGACAAAAGCAGCAAGCTTGTTCATGTGGTTTATGTGGCAGGAACGTCGATCTGCCGTTCATTCTGCATCTCACCCTCACCCAAATAAAATGAAATTTCGCAAGCACAGTCAGTCATATTACGTCTCAGTTTATGTACTGAACGCTGATAATACAGATTACAGACACAGCAAGATTAATGTGTTTAATGGATATCTTATTTTATATTTTGTCACCAGCCTACTATGGACTGAAGAGCACTGTCCTCCTGACAGACAGATTCACCCTTACCTGCAAGTGTTGCTGAGAAAACTGGGAGCAATGCTGAGGGGTGAGGGGTCCCAGGAAGAAGGGAGGGTGGGGGGCCAGCATGGCCGAATCTGGGCCTGGATGTAAGAACCTCTGGGTCACACTTAGGTCCATGGGCTGCTCCCCATGTATGGATAACGAAACCTGATTACTGATGATCACACCCACTGCAGAAGGACAGAGAGGAAGAAAATAACACGTCAGCTGAAGGGTATCGCTGCCGATGCTTGACCGTGTGGGGTGGGCATTATTTATGGACTGAGAAATCAGTTTGTCTCACTGGACACGACTTCGCAGATCACAGTCTACTTTTCATCTTATTTGTGACTATTTCTCACAGTCCAGCATGCTGCTAAAAGATAGTCCATCAATATAGCTTAAGAATATCAGAAGTTGAGGGAAGCATGTCTCGAACAGATAGTCACAGAAAAAGTCCAAGAACAATTGGAGTATGGTTTACTGGCTTTGCTTTACATAAACATGATCAAGAGTGCATTCAGTTTATTTGGCATAAGTCTATGCCCAGATGTGGACTTGTACTTGAACTCTGCACATTCACCAGCCATATTTCATTTCATTCAAGTCTGCCTCAAGTGAACTGGCCATTGTCCAACGCTGCATTCAGGAAAGCAAAATAGAGGGGTGTTTGTGTGTGTTGGGGTTGGAGGGGCACACAAGAAAGTAGGAATGAAGGAAACAGGGTGGGGAGATGGATGTGAACATTGTGTGGTCAAGGCATTTGGGTCAGGTACATCAATCTGTCATCTCCCTTCCAGGTTTTACTAAAATGAAAGAAATAGAAAGCTAAATTTAGCACGAGTGAGACAATTGAAACAAGCTTCAGTGGCCTAATGGAAGACAGATGTCTTTTCAAAGGTGTGGGGCAGTGCAAAAAGGTTTTGATCCATTAATGATCCAAAGGCCACTGAAAATATGTTAAAGCAACCTTAAATCATGACTATATAGCCATAGCATGTATAGCACAATATGGGCCTGATGGTATGACCTATAAAAAACAAAACTGGAGGGCTAATGGACTGGTAGTGAGGAAACATCAGCCGTAGGTTTTTCTCGAGTTTTGTGACAAACCATAACAACATAACAAACATATGCAAGCTCACAGATAACCTGATACTGCTTTCACGTGTCAATGTGACTGACACCAGAAACTAATAAACATGGCGAGGAATGTTTCGGTCCTGACACAAAAGTGCAGACAGATACAGTATGGAAGGCGACACCTTGCTCCCTCTGGGGTGGAGGGACAGTGGGAGGGAAGGGAAAGACATGGAAATTTACTGAACCCGTATGCCTGAATGACTGCAACCCAAAATATTACTCAACATTACTCATATTATTCCAGTAAGTGGACGCTTCTTTACTGGCATACCCTGCTGAATAACGTTAGTTCCCTGTGCACAGCAGCGTAACACAGTAACAACTTTGCAGGATAACTCTACCTCCCACACCACATAAAAAAACGTGCACTGCAATCATTCACTTGTTTTGGAAGTTATCCAGGAGTTAACAAATACAAGATTTGATTATCAAACCAACTACAGTGATAAGATAAGACGATAAGTGGAAAAAACCCAAATGTTAAAACGAAAGATGCAGATAAGTCAAGTACATGGAGTTTCTAGTTAAACTTCAGTCTCTATTCATAAAATTAACAGCTACCAGGGTGCAAAATAAACTTTTTGTTCTGTCTGCCAATGGCTGGTAAACTGCTGGTAAAATGCTGCCACCAGCATGCAGAGTTACAAAACAAAATAGAGTCAGTATGTGTTGTAGTGATGAGGGTTTGTAGTGAAGTTGGTGTTTTCGGTGGTTGACTTCATTCATTTTATTCGCCAATGTAGATTTCAACTTGCATTTGGCAAATGGCAGGTGCTAATTTTGGACCCTGACACGAGCTCCAGCAAAAACGGTGCCTTGGCTTTAGTGAGGCCCACAGCACATCCAGGAGTTACAGAAACAACAGTATCAGATCTAACTTTCAGCAGTGCAACAAAATGGCCCAAAACAAACCTCCATACACAGGCTGCACATGTTCCACTGAACGTCCCCATACAGGAGCCATGCAGAATGTCATACAGACACAGGTTATTTGGCCCTCGTTCCCAACAGCAAGACTGACTCAGAGAGAGAAATAATCATGCCTGTGAAGGCGTTTCAGGTTGACAGAATTCCTCTGAAGAAGAAAACACTCCCACGGTCTTATTACCGCAGGTCAAGTGAGACTTACACACAGCAGAACATGAAAAAACAGGCGGGGAGTTAATAAGACCAGAACTATTTACAGTACAAGATCATATCGTCTGGTTTAAGCCAAGTGGTTTCAGTTCTGTTGTCCTGCTTAATAGCCCGATACAGAGTTCATAATAACCACACTATTTGTTCATGGGGACAACCATGTGTTCTCATGTTTTATGTGTGCGACAAAGAAAGTGAGCTTTTGTGTGAAAACTAAAGCTTTGATGCATGATTGTTTGTACAGCTCATCACAGAGGCATGGGAACAAAGTATGACAAGCCTCCTGAAAAAAATATGTCTGCAATTTACATGTCGCTTGCTCTGCTGGAATCCTACCTTGCCAGGTAACTCAAGGATGCCATGACATGTCAGACAAAACTTAACCTCAAAACTCAGAAACATTTCATACCAGCTGATGACAGTGTGACTGTTGACTGGCCTTGTTGTTCAAGCTTTGGATTCTCTGTAGTGTACTTGAAAAAAAAAAGTGAAAGGTAAAACAGGAAGTACCCACTACAGCAGAAAAATATGTATTACCAGAAGAATGTCTGTGTGTTTTCAAAGGAAATTATACCATCATAGGAGCGGCGGGACAGTGGTTGTGGTGGAGATTCAAATAATCTGCATATGTTCTTTTATACACACAAACACACTCGATTACCAAACGTGTCAGCTCCCTTGAGAGAGAGGAAATCATCAGGAAGTCAGTCTTACTTCTCATCTGAACAGAAAAGAAACACCTGCGGTATATTTTTAACCTGAAAACACAGCAAAGACCAGGCTGCAGCAGCCATGCATATCCGAACTATTCTACAACAACATGAGTACACATCCTCCCAGAGACACTTGCTCTACATAAACTTCTGTTTACTCCTTCATCTGTAACATTTTGCTGTGTTACAGAAAGCAACTCTTCCACACAAACATGTTCAGCTGAGTTTTTGCATCGACACTGAAGCTGTGACTTACAGTGTGACTTATTATATGACTGGACACAAAACCAGCTCGGTCATCACATGATGCATTCAAAGACCAGTTAAGATTCCTTCCACCCTGATCATGAAGATTTCAAGCTGCTGACTACTTCCTATCTTTTTACAAAGAGTTCACTGCAAGACATTGACAGTACGAACTTGTTTCAACATGACATTATAAATAAGTAGTGCAATTGTCCAGGTATTTTTAGCCAACATTGTGTTTACATGGTTTGCTATTCATCAACTGTGCTCTAAAAATACAAGATACATATTTGCTATTTATAAGATAAAATCTGGTCTGTTTTGAAAATAAGGAGAACTGCATCTCGATACGGTAAGATCTGTGTGCGTGCTTCTCTAACTCTCATTTGAGCATTGTGGTGCTAAAAATAGGCAGGAGACAAACTTCTGGTTTCTGTAATAGCATATTTGTTTCACAACCATCATCCTCTTTCTGTGCGCCTTCTGCAGCAACACACTGAAGCACTGACACACACACACACACACCTGCAGACACGCATAGGCTTTACTGCTACACACATGCACGCATGCTCACGCGCGCACACACACACACACACATATGCAGACAAACACTCACGCAGAAACAGTGACTTCCTGTTTCTAAAGTTAGTCTGCACCATAACATCCTCTTGGTTCATTTAGGCAAGAAGAAGCTGCTATTTTGGTTGAAGGGCTTCAGTGGCTCATTTCTGCAGCTCCAGAGCTACAGATGGCCTTCGGCAGTATTTATATTCACACTGCGGCCCTAAAATGTACTTTGTTTATTGTTGGACCGGAGTGAACTGCGCAGTGGTATTGGATGGAGTTATGTCTGGAAGTCACACATCAGGTTAAGTGCTAGTTACTATTTGTATACATAAACACAGGCAGCAGGCTTGAGGTTCATGCCTGGTTAGATGAGCAACAAAGCAGAAAGAGCAGGAGTTCAGAGACGAAATGTCAAATCAAATATAAACAAATATTATCAAGATTGTTTCTAGTGAGATGTGAAGCATGCTCACTTGTGTTGAGGGTGAATTCACTATGCTTACAATAAGCACTGAGCTCTGTATCAACAGACCACTCACACACACCATTTTATGACAGCGACTCCACCGTGCTGGCCACCTTCAGCAGTTCCCCCTGGACGCCACCTATCCGTCCGTCCTTCCCTCCGTCCCTCCCCCAGCCTTACGTTTAGAGGAATCCACAGCTGTTGGGGACATTCTGTCCCTCTGCTTCCGAGCAGCTGGAGTATCAATCTCCTTATGTGTGCATCCATATATGTGTGTGTGCTTGTGTGTGTCCATCCTATACGTGCCAAGGTATTAATAGCTTGCAGCTGTTTCTTTTGAGTGTACACAACAGGTCTTTGTGTTTGCATAAGTGGGATCTGCTTGTGCGACAGTTGAGGGTGCATGTACACGTGTATCAGTGCTGGCGTGTGTTGGTGCCAATGTATTAATAGGGTCCATTTGTTTCTTTTACAGCAACACTGTGGCTCTTTGTGCAAGATTCACTATATGCGAGCATGCTGGTTTATTTTTAGTGTCACCTGTCAGTAAACACTTGTGTTATCGTGTGTAATCATGCAAGTGCACATACTGCATGTTTGATGACACTGAGTTTGTAATGCTGTTTCTCAACATATTAATAGCACCACACCACTTGTTTTTATGAGCGTGTGGCATGTGTGTGTCCTTATAAGTGTATTAATAGCATTCCCAATTGCCCACACATGCTTCTGTATGTGTATGGCGTGTGTGCGAGTGACTGTCAATAACTTCAGCCTCATATATGTATACTGTATCAGTGGATAGAGATGAGTTTAGTACAGCTGGCCACTATGAGTGAGCTGATGATACGGGATGATACTGGCTTATCTCAGTATTGGCACATATATTGTTTTTTAACTTTTTTATACACTGTTGCTGTATTTCATATTATACATACATAAGAACATATATATACAAGTTTGAACAGCAGCAGAAGTCTGTTTCCCTGTGAAAACTCCTTCCTCGTAGGGCCCGCTCCCCACGGCCAGAGTCTCACCAAGACCCCAGTCCCTCTCACTGCAACTCATCTTCTCGAAGACGCCTCTCCAGCGCTCCAGGGCAGAGAGCCCCAGGCTTCAGAGGCAGCTGGGGGTGATGACAGGCTAGTGCGCACATGCGCATACACACTACTGTCTATCCTCAAAAATTATTGCCCATTGTTTTTCATCATGCCTCATGCGAATCGAACAACAACAACATGATGAGTCTGAAGTGCTGTGTGGAGCTGGGACATGTTCACACACAGACTGCAGGGTCAGTCCAACAGCCCAAAAACAAAAGTATTTAATTTACTATAACTCAAAATAAAGAGAAGCAGGAAATCCTGACAGCTGGACCAAGACAGGTGTTTGTGATTTTTACTAGAAAAATTACAATTATTCAATTATTACAATAGCTGCATATTAATTTTCCTTCAGTCATAACAACACTTGAGGAATCCTAGTCAAAGATCTCTGACATGTGAAAATGAATGGGCTGTATCGCATGATCAGATGTCGAGCATTTGTTTAACATGGCAATAAACTGTAAAACATACCACACAGCTCATTTTCTCCCCCCCACCCTCGAGGGCTTATGAAGGAACAACTTATTATGCCACAACATAAGCCATACATTCCTACACTCGACTGTCAGCAGGATAATAGCACAAGCAAATATGAGATTCTTTCATTGTCTCGTCTTTTCATTCTCTCTCTTACAGTCATCTGTGCTGTTTTGTACTGTCCCTGCCACCCTCGTCAACCAAAGTTCAGTGGTCAGACAGTTGTAAGACCTCTCTTGATGTTGTGTCCCTGAGGCGGTGCAGGAAAAAGACGAGGGGTCAGCAGCTCACTGTGGACTTGTGTGCACATGAGAGTGTCACAAGCTAGCATGCTCTGCAGTGTGATTCTCCAGCTTGATTTCTCACAACCAAAACAGAGTGACAATTGTTGAAATGGTTGGATTTTTTTCTCATGTGGGTTTCAAAGGGTCATCTTTTTTGGAAGGGGGAAAACAGAGCTAAATTCGGCCCAGGGTGCCCTCCTAAGGTTGGCGTGAGACCAAAACTCTGTCTTGCCTGAGGACACACACACACGCTGTGTGTTCCTGCTAAAAGAACTGACAGTGATACATTCATCGGAGCAGGTGCTCATAAGTGTTGACGCAGTACATTAGCGCTAATATCCACCCTCATTTAGACATACCACACACAAGTTATCACCTTAACATTGCCCTAAATCATGCAAATCAGGACATGAGCCACCATCTCTCATCTCCTTTATGTACTTCAAAAGAAACAGCGACTGATATCTGAGCATGGACTGTTTCGGGTCAGCGCTCTGTGCATCTCACCTCCACCTACAAACATCCACCCCTGCTCTGCAGTCCTGCCATTACAAGATGACACCTGGGGGAATGTGGCCTTTACACACCCACCCACACAGTAATACTGACATATGCCTGCTTTTTAGATGCAAAGACCTAACATAAGGATGATTTGACTGAGAGAACAGGTTCTCATGCCCACTTCCTACTACAGTATAACTGTGTGTCCATGTGTCTGCAGCGTACTGTGTATAACCTTCTGTTATTGCACACTAGGTTGGAAGGGCTATGTACACAGAAGGGCTTCTTTGTTTCAAATACACCCTGCAGTCAGTAAGAATAAGGTTACTGTCTTCTGGTACTAGCCTGCTTTTACTGCTGGTTTTGATAAACGTACTGTCTTTGTTTGAACTTTGTTGATTTCCCTAATGCTCTCCATCTTTCTCACACACACACTTGCATGATACACAAGCAGAGGGATGGTCCTGTTAGTGTGTTTTTTGAGGAGCAAAGTGTATCAGTAGTCAGCTGAGTTGATCTTAAATCAGGAACAGGAAATGTGATCTGGGGCTCTGGCCGGTCCAGAACACTGTCCCTATTGTCAGTGCATTGCTGTGGCTCACACTGGGAAAACACTGGGGACTTTTAAAGGTTATCTGCCTTGGGAAAAGGTTGATGTTCACATTCACAACAAGCTGGCTGCACAAAGGTGTACCCAAAAGGGATATCTGATGACGTCTTGATCACTAAATATGTTTTTTATTTGTTATGCTTCATATACATGTAAAGGTCTATCTGGGGTCAAGAGAGGGTTCAATAAAGAAGCTATATCATCAAGCCTCTCTGAGTGTTTACTCAACTAGCGTGTGGACAATACACTGGAAATAGGTGATTAATCCACTGGTGGAAGGTCCCTCACTGGTCATCTTAGTCATCAGTGCAGCAGAGAAAGTAAAAATAAAGCAAACCACTGAACTTGTCCTCAACTTCTTAAGCTGATAACATTAAATACATTTGGTATGTGTGTCCCATATAGAGCCAAGTCGATTATCATTTCATTAATACAGACAGTAGATAGAAAATGAATTGGTAACTATTCTAGTTAGTTTTAAGTGATAAAACCAAACATTCTTAGACTGTTGACTGGACAAAACACAACATTTTTAAACATCAGTCTGTGCTTTAAGAAACTGCAAATGTAATTTTTCACTATTTTCTGACATTTTAAAAACCTAACAACTAATAGATTCATAAAAAAATGAACCCATGGGTCAGTCAACAATGAGAATAATTCTTAGTTGCAGCCCTAATTCCATCTCACAATATCTCAACAATTAATAGTTTCATTGATTAGTTGATTGCCAGAAAATTAATCCAAGTTTATTTTAATGATGGATTAATCTTTTAGTCAGAAGAAATGAATAAAAGTTAGAAAATTGACTTCTTCAACCTTAGTTTTGGACTGATGTTGAGATAAAACAGGTGATTTGAATACATCAACTTGGGTTCTGGAAAATTATAATAGTGTTGCTTCACAATTTTCTGACATTTTATAAACAAAATAATGAATCTATTATTCACCAAAAATAATCAGTAGATTACTGATAATGAAAATAATGTTTACTGCAGGCCTACTTCAAAATGATCAATAGAGAAAGATTAATTATACAGACACATTTAATGCAGATAAACACTTAACACTCCAGAAAAACAAAAGAAAATAAACTGAAACAACAAGCACACCTCTGTTCCCCTCCCACACAGTGAGTTGAATGCTCTGAAAAAGCTTTAAATAAACATGACCTTCGTATGTGTTTTAATTAACTATGATTTCTATTAGAGCCTGATACCTTCATACCTCAAGAGCTAGTCAAAACAATACTGACAGCTAGCAACCACATTGCAATGCAACTATCTAATAAGAGTTATATGAACTGCAAGCATTACCTTACAACTAGTTAGGCCAGAGTGTGACTCACAGCTGATGCCAGCCAGAGAAGGAAAGAGGCGAACTCTGTTGACATCAAAATGTCTCGGTCTAGAAGAATGTAGACAAACCCCACAGACAGAAAGACAAACAAAATTGCCACATCTCCAGTGTAACTGGGAATATTTAGCCTATTCTCGAAAATGATGGTGACAAAGTTTCACTTGAACCTTCAGCCATATGAGGCCTGGTCATTGTTGTGACAATGACAAAGCCGAACCCATAGGCTGTCACAACTTGTGGAGCAAAGGGGCCTTTGTCATCAGCAGTTTGGGTAAGATGACACCCATCATGTAACATAAAAGGCTGGTTACTATGATCAAAGTCTTTATTCAATGATGCGCTTTGGTAAAAATGCACACACATGCCTGGATACAGCATTTGCACGCCGCAGAGACACTTACCTATTCAACATCTAATCAAACTTCAATAATGATCACTGCTGGTTATCTGAGATGATGAGAAGAAAAAGGTGTCGTGAGGTAGAGATTTAAAAGGCATCAGAAAGGGTGTAGATGATTGGAGGTGGTGTGGATTCCCTTGGCATGGCCCACATGAAACTAATGTAACTGTATCCCCACAAACAACACTGAGGCTATGACCTCATCCTGTCCAGAGAAGGAACCTGGACACATGAGAACATTATTCCACGCATGGCTGCTCTGTGTGTGTGCATGTGTGTGTTTTCATTTTCTAGGGACTGAAGGGGCTTTGGGTGGGATCTAACAATTTTTACGACTTCTTTCAAAATACAGCGCACACACACTCAAACACAGCTGCCCATACCCATGGTCCATCAAACAATCCTGCATTTGTTGCCTAGTGGTGAATGAGTCAAACTTTTCAATGACGTTATGGGCAGAAATACATCCAGGAGGAAATTCTACACTTGTGCTCACAATGAGGCCTTAATACCATAATTACACAATTATTTGCCCTATTTATCGGCTTAAAATAGCCATGTTGCCTGTCAGATTAGGATCATTACCAGAGCACCTTGAGTTACACACAGTGAACCAGACAGGTAACAGGGTGCTTACTAATTCAACTTGCAGCATCTGGGTCATGGCCTCATCACATGTTCACTTACTCTGATTTTGGAAATGATTATTTCATTGCTGCATTGCATTCCTTTAAATGTAAAGTGGAAAACACCTGAGAGCAAGTGAACGTCTCAGCCAGGTGAGCTCGTGCACCTGTTGAGCTGTGACGCGCGTCAGATGAAGGATAAGATGGATGTAATAGAGTTAAATTTCAAGCTGTTGAATTTAACCTAGTTCACATATTTTGCCCAAAAAGGAATGAAACGACACTATTTTAAATATTTCAGCTACAAAAAGCAGTAACAAGAAAGCAGTAATGCAGCAGTGAAGACGTTTTTTAAATAAAGTTATAGGCGTTTTAAAAAAGTAGTTAGCTAGCATGTTTTAACTGTTTGCTAACTAGTTCACTTTAGCAATAAACATCTCCTACCTGTTGGAGGTGAAGTTCAATTTCACAGCAGGACAAAGTCAGAAAAAGGACAAAAACTGGCTGTCCATCATTCTTCTCTCCATCTTTTTTTTAACCAGACTGGTGGTTCTGTGTCAAGTTAGCCGACTGTCTTGTCTCTTTTTCTAATCAAATCAAAAGACGTTGGTTCCGCTGTCGGAGCTGTTTACACAGACACACAGTTAAAGCTCAACTCTTCAAACATGTCCCCGGTTGTTATGTAAGAAAAAGCACCGTCCACCGTGTCTGAAAGCTGCTCTGCTCGTCCCTCCTGTCTCCTCCTCACCGAGTCTGACTGACGGCGGTGAAACTGCTGATCAAACCTGCTCCGAGTCTCACTTTCATCCGGGTGTGTGTGAGGTGCTGGTGTGAGGGCTCCATCTGCTGCACTCAGCCGGGGACGGAGCTGCTGCCCCAGGCTGAACACGGAGGAAACCAGGCTCCTTAAACATGTGCTAGTTTACAATTTATCTAACTACATATAAACTTTTAAGAGCTTCACTTTGTTTTAAAATAGTGGGCGAGCCAGAACAAGTTCGTAGACCGGAAGTCAACATTGGGGGCCACACCTGCTCATGAGCCCCCTCAGAAAATAATCAACACTTGTTTCCTGCCATTTTAAAATATTTAACACATTTTTATTACACTTTACTCAGATTCATGTAGGCTTTCTGACAAATATAATAAGGACATTAATCTTAGTTGTTGGTTGTGGCTAATCAACTTTCTGTGATTGGCAATGATTGTGATGGTTGATCGATTAGTTTCTTCGTACGAAACTAGTACGATGTAAAATGTACTGATGCTAATGGATTTAGTAGAATGTTGATATCATATTGGCACGGTGTCACATTAATAAGTGTCCCATCAACAACTGACTATCGGATTACACAAAGATAGCGAGAGGAATATGTTCATAATGTATGAGCTGTTCTTTAGCTAACGTAGAATCTAATCTAGAACTGGAAGTAATAATGGTAATTTGATTAGCATAGTTATGGTTTTGATTATTGTGTGTGTGTGTGTGTGTGTGTGTTAAGTTCCTCAGAATTCTTATGAGGAAATGAAAATGTAAACATAGTAGTCTAGTTTTGCTGTTATTATGATTGTGTATCAAAGGTTTAAGAACACAACAACCTCAAAAAGAATATAACTCTTTTTGTCCACTTTACAACAGATTTCGTGCAGGATGGTGCTGTTGAGCCCTCAAAACCTGTAAGAACATATAAACAGTCATTTATACTGTTATGTAGTTGCATGTATGCATGTAGTTCTTCATGTACTGCTAACTTGACAAGAAGGTTATTCTTTGCCGTACCGTACTCTAGATGTGCCACTTCTTGATTTTATTCTAGTATTGTATTCTAACTTTGGGATCTGACCTCCTTGTGAATCAAATGACAAACAAACACAAGCTACAAGTTTGTATCTTAGTTGACACAGTGCTGCCCATTCTCACATGTCCTCTCCCAAACTGAACTCTCACTGTCTTTCACAGTTTCCTCGTTCTGTTTGCAGCCAAATCTACCGTCTGAAAAAAACCCGTCAACGTCATTGGATCCATGAAGAAAAACCAGACTGGCAAAAACCGGATAGTAAAAGACTGTGAGCTAAACCAATCTTTCATTTCATGTGACCCAGGCCGGTCCGAGTCCTGTGAGGGAGTCAATATAAGTTTGCCCTTGTTCAGTTAAATTACGTACCTAAGGGGAAAATTATGGCCTGAGCTTAAAAAATTGCCATCAACAACACTCAGTCTAATTTCAACAACAGTATGTCTTTTCCCCCGTGCTCTTGGCAGGACTTAACAGGCCATCCCCCTGTCACGGGGCTGACTGTGGCCTGAACAATTTGAGATACGCACAAGAAAATTGAATTTCAGAGCAGATCTTCCATTTTGAACAGCACATGCTTGAGACAGAGCTTTTTCTATTTGCAGATGTAGAGAGTGCTTGATAACAGTTGCTGAGTTTTATTTTCAGAGAAAAACAGTTTCTGTTCTTCATCTCTAAATATATGTATTTATACAGTCACTGTTTTGTTATGGCCCTTACAAATAATTATAATTACGTCAACATAGTTTTCTGAATCACTGCTTTTCATTATAATGGCAACCGTAGTTCAAATTACATGCAATGATACATGTCAGAACTGATGGCTGAAAGTAAGTACCAATTCTGAGAAGTACACAACAACTGCACTTAGAGTAGTTGTACAATTCTTGCTTTCAATCTATGGCTTAAAGACTGAACGCTGTACTTTGATTTTTAGGGATGTATTTGTCACCATGCATTTGGATGGAAATATTTAAAGTGCCTGATAGCAGATTATGAAATGCAATACATTTGAATGATGCAAAATTGGTAAATTGCTTCCATTTTTTTTTTTACAGTGAAATAATATCCAATAAGGTTTCATAAACAGGACTGATGAATTTGGCACCAACAATGTTTCTCTTAACATCTCATCAACACGTCAATAGAGCTTCCTCTTTGACCCCCCCACACTAATTCTGCACTGTCTCTGCCATCACAGGGGCAGTGCCACCGCTGGGCCGACCTGTCAGTCTGTGTGTGACTGACTGGATCATGGAGGGAGGGGCAGTCATTGGAGCCGTCAGTAAAGACATCCCCACCTTACAGTACAAGGAGAGTGTGAGCGAGAAGGTGTGGAACAGTCACCTTTATATCACATGCACAAAGAGATGCATTTTTTGCAGAATGCCCAAGAGAGTTTTTAAAAGTGAAAGCCAGAGCAGAGCAGAAGGGAAACAGCACATATGGCATATATGGGTAGGACTCCAAGGTGAAGTTCTGTGGCCAGCAGGGCTCACTCCTCTTCCAGTCACAGGAAGCAAGTAGGAATGAGAGGAATGCAGTCAGGCAGTACGGTGATGGAGGGAGCAGCAGTTCAGGGCAGACTGCCAACAAGAGTGAAAGAAAAGGAGTCAGAGAAAAGATAGGGAGAGAGAGAAAGTGATTAGAGAGTGGGAAAGGCCTGGGCGCAAATAATTAGGACGCACAGTCACAACAGTGGGATGCCTCCAGAGCTGCGCACACACACACGCTCACATTCCAAAACAAACAGCCGGCAGCGGCTTGTGTAGTCGCATGTGGTGTGAGTGTAATTGTTCTCTCTGATATTGACAATTTGATGTGGATAATGTGCGTGATATTGGAGGAGTCACTGACGGAAATGCCACAGTACATTATTGTATGTGGGGTTATCAGTCGAACAGATTTCCTGGTCATGGGTGGAGGCTGGGGGTCCGCAAACAAGAATTTGTTTTTCACTATCCAGGGGGTCATTCTGCCTGACACACACACACACACACACACACACACACACACACACACACACACACACACTGACATGTAGATACACAGCTTTTCCTCTAATCACAAAGAAGTGGTTCCTTATTGTGTTCATGTCAAGTCAAGTCAATTCTAAAATATTAAATCACAAATCAGTCCTGGGGGACTTATAACAAAGAAATACATATAAGAAAAACATGTAACATTTCAAACCCCAGAATTCTCATGAAGAGCAATAATAAAAGAGAGAAGCTCTACAACATGGTCAGACATGAAAGAGGTGATGAATATACACAGCATGTTACAGCATTAGAGACTTAAAGCTGCAGTAATTAATGTTTCTATATTTGCAGTGGATGAAATACTGCAGTAATGTGGTACGAGAAAGCAGTCACATGCAGTGATGAACCCACAGATAATCTATATCTCAATCTCTATATAAGAGTGCTTTTTTTTAGCTCATCCTTTTTGGTTTTACTGCAGCTTTTTTGGTTCTGCCTCAGCTCTCACATTAACGAAAAAAAAAAAAAAAGCTGTGATAAACATACTGTTTTCTACCTGTTCAGCACCAAAGAGCAGACAGGCAAAGTGGCGAACACAATGGAACATTTAGCTCTGAAAGTACGACCCTCAGGAGTTGGTAGAGACCAAAACATGTTTGTTACAAAAACTTCAGAATGTGTCGGTGATGTGCAGTTTGTTCCACTGTCCTGAAGTCGTCCTGCTGTTGTGTACATACAAGAAAAAAGTTCCATTGTGTATGTAAAACAGAGGCTGTGGAAATGCATCATATTTCTTTTTTTCACACACTTGAGCTCTGTATAATGAACAGCAGTGCACGTGTTCAGGTAGAACCTGCGAACCTCCACCTCCCAGCTGTGTGGTGACTGTGAAGCGAGAAGGTGCTGGAGGCTGCTGGAGGCTGCCGGCGGCGGGTAGCCTCCAAAGCCTTTCCATTCCCAACAGCAGAGCAGAGTCAACCCACAGAGGGGATAGATAGACAGCGCTCGCCTGGTTTCTCTGGAAACTCACTGTGCTATGATGGAAAGTGTTGCTTTACGACGCCTTCATACTCGAGTGTGCACATGTTGAGAAAGGTCACGACGCAGAGTTCACCACAGTGTGCACCACTTAAGAAAGCTTTGTGACGAGCCTTTTAAAGTACGACACGTGTCAAACTGAACAATCTGATTTCACTGGAGCTCCTGTCAACTGAATGCTGATTGAAAAAAAAAAAGCTCAGGGTCTTCAGCAGATTATAGAGAAATTAGGAGCTGTCAGTGGGAGAATGTCTTGTAGCCAAATATCAGCCAAACAACACATTTTCAAAAAATCTTCGGCCTGGACGATGACGCTAACAGAGAGGAATGTGGAAAAAAGCTACAACTTATCATTAACATTTACTTTATATTTCCTGCTAAAAGCGCTCTCCATCTCCGTACAGTGCTTTCTGAAACTATAGTGAAACCACTTCCTCTGTGACAAAATCTTTCTGACAGTTTTTCCCAGTACTCTTAAACTCCCCTCATGGCAGTTACATTAACATCAAATACTTGCAGTATGAGCACCTTTCCACAAGGGGGTAGTACTCAAATAAATGACTGTTATCGAATCACAAACAACAGCCTGTTGAGTGAAAAGTGGATCCGCTGTCGGCCACTTTTCAGTATCACACACATCAAACACTAATCTCCAGTTCCTCCTTCATCCTCTGCAGGGCTGACTCGACCTCAGCTGGCAGCCGCTGCTGTCATCAAGAACCCTCTTAGAACCACAGTGGACTAAGTGAGAGGTGTTCTGGATCTTTTAGGTCACCATACGAACAAGTTACTAACGACTACTTAATGACAAATCCAAGTCACTCTGGTGATTGAACTCATTAAGCTTTGATTGGACTCGCTTTTAGAAATGTTTTCTTACTAAAAGTTTCTAAAGACAAATGACTTCTTTGAGATTCGTCTTTGAAGAGAAGGCTTAAACTTCTACACAAGACGAGCGTCATGTCTTTGAAGCTGAAATACACAACATTGTTACCGACCCTTCTTTGGCCTCAGTCGACACCCACTCGTCTTGATTTAGACCCGTGACGTGACTCCCTCAGAGTGGAGTCTGTTCAGCGGCCCTGAGAGAGGGAGAGTCCCCGAGGGCCACTTCCAGCTGACTGTGGCCTCTTAACCTGCTGCCCCTCAAACCAAACAAACCCACAGCCTGATGATTTATCACAGCGACAGAAATACAGACCATCAGCGTCATCGAGGCACTTCTACAGTTTGCTTGCTGAGACTGATTTCCCCTGTTGCACAGAACATTTTTGTTCTCCTTCAAAAAATCAAAAAAAATCAAATATGGCTTCAGTTTTCAACATGTTCTCACTTCTCATTATTGATTAATCATAGCTTTCTTGATTAATCATTTGGGAGATAAAATGTAAGTAAATAGTGAAAAATGCCCATCACAAGACTCCGACTTGTTTTTTCCAACCAGTTGTCCAAAATCCAAAGACAGTCAGTTTACTCCCAGAGAAGAGAAGAACTGCACTCAGAAATGCATTATGATTAATCAACACACATTAATTTTCTGTCAATCAACTGATTGATCAGTGGACTAATACTTTCAGCTCTTGTCCTCATTATAAATCCCACAGTGTGTACAAGGTGCATTTTGCCTATAGCTTCAATAGTTCAATAGTTCAAGGTTTTTTTCAGATTTGAAAGGAAGCCGAGTCAGATTGTGAATGGATTCAGATTCAGAGACGCATTGAAAGTACTTATCTGATTATCAGGTAATCAGATGAGTGATCACGCTGAAGCGCTGCATTCCTAGAATTTATAAAAGCATAAGTTTGGACAGGATGGCATCTGTCCGAGGCCGGTCTTCAGGTTCTAGTTTGATCCAGTTTCTCTCAGTGTTAAAGGGCCTAACGCAGTAGTTTTTGTTTACCGCTGCAGGAATCAGGCCAAACAAAGCATGAATGTCATCATCACACCCCCATTATTTTCAGAGAGAACACAGAGGAGTTACAGTCTGATTTATAGCCCAACAAACCACGTAGACAAGTCTCTAAAAATGGAGCAGCACGGGAGGGTAAAAATAGAGCGAAAGTTTAGTGTTTTGGGCGAGAGAGAGAGCGAGCGAGGGCTGAGGCCAGCATTTCATCTTCTGCAGCAGGATTTATGAAGAGAGCACAAAAACAAGAAAGGAGGGGCTGAAAAGCTTCACTGGATGCACAGCAGACTTTTACCTTCTTTCTAATGATATCTAATCGAATAATATAGCTTTGAGCACGTGGCAGTGGGGATGTGATGTCGTCTATTAAAAGATGCGTCTGTGGACAAAAAAAAAAGTTTGCATGCACCAGAGAGATTTGACAACTCAAGCATGTCAACATGTTTAAAGTTTTTGTCCCTTGCTGTCCTTGCTTGAAAATCTTCAGCACATAGGACAAGCCGAACTCTCCCTGTGTCAACCAGACCTTCGTCTCCCTGTGGATCTCCTGCCTGTCTGAGCTCGTCTCCTCCAGCGCTGCAGCCAGGGACTGCTGTTGTGTGTCTCCTCACTCTTTGCACTCTCATACTTTTCGTGGACACACTAGCTCTCCAGGGTGGGTGGGTCTGTTTCCAATTTTCTCCCCTTCCCCGTCCTGAGAAACAACACTTCCCAAAACCAAACCATTAAAACCCCTAAAAAATGAGCTACAGTCTTTCTTCTGTCACTCAGCACGTTGTTCTTCTGTCACATTTTACACCTCTGCTTCCTGTTTGCTCTGATATATCAATGAATAAAAGCTACTCTGAATCCAGAGCAAACCCCAGCTTCTCACAGCTGAAGCCAGGCGAAGCTGACACAAACAGTGAAGAAGAAGCAAAGAAACAACCAACAATCAGACAACATCTGGGCAGAACTGTGTCCACATCTGCACGACTGCCAGAACAGCTCAAACCCTCCTTTCAGAGTGTAACACGTTAAAGGCTGGTGATTCACAGTCACTGAACACTGACACATTCTGACACAGCTGCTTCCCATTCTTTTACACATATACTGTGTGCAAACTTCTCCTACCTGTTTCGGGCGCTGACATCCAGCGAGAGGTGCCTCCGTGCTCCCGCAGCAGTCACTCAGAGAGAGAGAGGCTGGAGGTGGAGATAGATCCTGCTCTGACAGGGGAGTGGTGCCGCAGCGCTCAGCCCGGCTCTGCACTGACACAGAGACTTTTCTCTGTCTGATACTTCCTCTCATGTGAGCTTAACTATCTCTCTCTCTCTTTCTCTCTCCCTCTCTCACTTAATCACTCCCCCTAATTCTTTTTTTTTTCCAGAGGAGACACAGTTGCTCTGCCCTATCAGCCCCCTGTAACTTTTTGTCAGTGCTGCCCCGGCTGCACCAGAAGCTCCGGGGATGGAGGGGGGGGGGGGGCTGTGGAAGTCCTGTGTGTGTGTGTGTGTGTGAGAGAGAGAGAGAGAGAGAGAGAGAGAGAGAGAGAGAGAGAGAGAGAGAGAGCGACAGATTATGGCTGACAGACAATAGCAGGAAGTGTTGCTTTAGGATGCACAGGACCAAAATAAGAAAGCTGCACTGAGCATTAAAAGACATCACAGTGGGTTTACACTGCACTTGTTAAAGTGAGGTCAAAAACATTGTACAATGTAAGTTTGTTTGTCTCACTGTCACTGCTGATTTGACGCCATAGTTTTTATTTCTTCAAATGTAATTAATAACCCTAATTCATTGAAATTAGAATCTTCATCTATGAGTTCCTTTGTAAGGTTTTTCAACAGGAGGGATACATCGTTTAGAAGTTATCTATTTTCTGTCCTGACAAACCTCCGTCCTAAAACATCCCTTCAAACTTCATGACCCAGTCAGTCGAGCTCTAACTTCTGTGTAAACACACAAATTGAGCGTTCAGTGAGATTACTTACACAAAGCAACATATTTCACCGCAGCAATTACATTTCAGCCTGAGTGAACTTAACGAGGAGAAAAGCAGGCAGGATGTTGGAGATTTACAATCCAACAGTGTTACAAACGTTTAAATAATTACAGCACTTTGGATCTTGATCTGGATCTAAACTGCCTTTATCGTTCCTGGCTCGTGTATCAATGTGAGAAAATGAATCAGTGGCAAACAGTTCGATCTTGAAACGGGATTTAAATCTACATATTTTCTAAGACACAGTCATTCTGGTAAATGCACATTTCCCCGGAAACACGAGGCGGAAAAGACGAGTTAGAGCGTGTGGTTTTCTCACAGATCACTGCCACCGCTGAGAGCTGCGAGGAAGCAGGCGTTCATTCATATAAAACTACGAGGTCAGAGGGCTCGAGAAGGATGAACCTGTGTTTGCTCGGGTGCAACATAACAAGACACGAGCTCTGGCATCGAATTCATACCCGACTTTGTCCAGCAGTTATTTAGTTGAAACATGGTTTTCTCTATACTCCTGTAAAGTCTCAAAAAATCTCAAAAACATCGCGCCAGGATGACAATAACTGCTGATAATATTCTGCAGTGAGAAATACTGCTTGATCAGAATCCTGGTCTGGTTTAATGCTCAAAGGGCTGCAGCTAACAAAAATTCACTTATGACTATTTTCATAATCGATTCATGTGCTGATCATGGTTTCACTCCATTGTTTTACTATAAAAATGTCACAAAATAGTGAAAGCTACTTTTTTTTAAATTCAGAGAGTTCAAGGTCAAATGTTTGAGTCCAAAACCCACAAATACTCAGTTAATTATCATATAAAGAATCCTCATATGTTAGCATCTGGAACCGCTGAATGTCATCATTCTAGTCTGAAAAATAATTATTCCAATGATCAAAATACTAAATTCTTTGCAGTTCTTCTATAAGATATTAAGATCTCTAAATGTACAATGATCATTAGTGTTAAGGAGGAGGAGGAAGGTTCAGGATAAAATGATTATCGTGATGGGACATCGGTCAGGAAGCGTGAGCCAGGAGACTTGGTTGAGCAAAGAATAAACTGATTTATTTTCCAAACTCTTCAATTATTCAAAGGGACATAACAAAAGACACACATGGACTGAATCTCTGAAAGAAAACAAATAAAGGATTAAACATCATCAAAGTCCATTCAACATTCTCATAATTAAGGATAAGGATAAATAAAGACCTACGTTTCTATCAATGTAAATAATCAATGTGCAAACCAGCCCTTACCAGAAAAGGTGAAAGACTGACTGAAGGGCCGTGCAGGACTGAAACAGGGAGTGCACAGGTGAACGAAATGAGAGGTAATCAATGAGAGACGAGGACAGGAAGTGAGGTAGAAGGAAGTGAGGTAAAGGAAAAGTGTGGAGAGACATGAGAAATTAAAAGTCTTTGCTACAATTAGCATGTTTTATTATGGCCTTATTGAATCAAGACATCGTTCATCCGACCTACCACAAACCTCTGAGCAGACATAACAATGCCACAGACAGACATAACAAGTCAATATCAGACATCAGCCAACTCACATTAGTCGTGTTAAGTTGAGTGAAGCTGATTTTGGGGAGTGCACGCTGGATGATTTCCTCTGTCTGTGGAGGAGGAGTGGAGCAGAAAGGTCAGCAGGCCTCCTGACCTCGCCGGCTGTGTGGTCTGGATCCTTCCACTGAAGCAGCAGCCGTGGATCAGCTCTCCGCTTCACATGTAACTGCATCCTTTGGGAAAACACAGTGACCAAAGGAAACTCATGTTTGGGGGTTATGACCCTCTGTCCTCACGGCCAGTGAGAGGGATTGTGAGGTTGGCTTGCCCCGGGCTCAGTTTCTCTTCAAACAAACTGTCTGAAGGGAGGAGGACTGCGATGTGCAAATTGCGAAACTATATACAAAAGCGAAAAAGAAACAGAGTGGATGCGTGTTTTCTCTCAGTAGAACAATACCAAAGTATGCCATGAATTTAAAGAATTGAATGTGTGTCAACATTTGGTGTTTGACTCGCAGATATCTGACTCCCCAGAGTTTCCACTGTGAGGCCATGTTGGTTTGAATGTGCAGAAAAGAAACAGTGTGCGTTAGATGAGTTCCTCACAGGCTGGAGTAATCGATGGGAATCAGGCTCTCTCGAGGCCGCGGCCGAGCTGATACACATAGTTAACCTTTTGGAGCACAGAGAGGAAGAAGGAGACGGCGATAAGAAGCAGGTTAGGAGTCCTTCAGGAACACAATGGGATGTGTATCATCTGGAAAGGCGAGGTGCACGCAGGCTGTTAAAAGTCCCTGATGATCGGCGTGAGGAGGAGCCACATGAGAGGAGGGGGGGGGGGGGGGGCGTTATCTGTCAGAGCAGTCGACACAGATCAGAGAAGGGGAAATACTGGAAATGTCTTATCAGCATGTGAACGACCGTCTTTTTTCCCATCATGCCTTTCAACATTGATGATTTTTCTTCACGCTGAGTTTTGGGACCAATATGAAAACAGTACTTTTTTTGGATACTTTACTTAAAATATAAAAATGTTTTTCTACACAATCCTTCTAACTAAAGTTTCCAGTCTTACATGTCTGAACATGAGGAGGTGATCAGCCGGGCTGTAGCTCCCCTCTCAGTACTGTTTGACCTCCTGTGGATGTCAGGGCTGAACACACATGTTCCGACTGAAGAACATAAACATTTTTAAAAACAGAAACATGAATAGAATCTGTGATATTTCCTGTCAAAGCTGGGCACAATAGCCTTCTTAATATAGCAAACCTTACTCATACAGGAGTCAATGGTGCATTTGTTTGGGACTATTTTCAGCTGTGGATTAATACACATTT
>JBBMOC010000117.1:113962-163962 GCA_037975185.1 Centropyge bicolor
CACACCTGGACGTGACCTGACTCTGCTGCTTGTCTTTAATGTTTGTTCTCTGTAGCTGAGGCTCGTTCGTCCCCGGTGCAGAAGTTCAGGGGCCACAGTTTCTCGTTGCTCTGCTGAGAGATAACAACCAGAGAGCTCTCACCTAAGGGATGTTGCTGCAACCAGAGCCTCTCTTTTCCTTCATCTAACCTCGTGCACAGGCGCAACGGCTCAGCAGACCGCAGGAGCGCAACCTTATCAGCAGGCAAAAGAAGTGCCTGTGCCCCGACCAGCGCTGACAATTAACTGTCGCCAATGACTGGATTTCTCTGATAACCTTTTATTTGTTCCTCCTGCACGTCGCCGCTCACGCAATCTGGCTCCACGCGTGATCAGTTAGAGAGACGCGAGCTGAGGTGAGAGCAAATCTCTTCCGGCATATTGCACGTGGACGGTATCAGAAACAGTGGATCTTCACTGAGGCCTGCTCGCCGCCGTGTGTGTGGTCAGAGGCGCCGCTGTGTTTCCCTGTTCACACCACAGCGCTGTGGTGAAGCAGTCCAGTATGACCTCAATCATTTTAACTGTTTCTGTCCGACCTCAGCACTGATCAGAGGTCATTAGGTCACTGAGGGTCTGTAGGGCACATGCAGTGAGAGACTGCGCCCTCTGGTGGCCAAAGGATGGCATGAACATGTTAAAATAAGACTAACAGGGAAAACTAAAAAAAAATAAAGGAAGAGGGATTTGTGGGATAAACAAAGGCAGAATATTTGCTAGTAATAAAATACATGGAAGAAATAAAGTAAAGACAAGAACAGAATGCTATTAAATTTTTTCTTGCACACTGTAAAGTGAAAACAGTAAATCTGACTAATGACGTCTTGAGGAAGCAATAACACGTAAAGGTCAATGAAGCAGCAGGTTATTTTACATATATATATATAATCTTGAACTCCTTCTGTTCCAGCACATAATAATCAATCTGACATTTATATATCTGAAGAACTGGGAAGAAAAGTTATCTCAAGAACCATGTTGGGGAGCCCTGGTGGTCTCGGGGTTAAGGCACTGACCACAAACTGCAATGTCCCTACTTCAAGTTCGGCTGGAGATCTCTGTTACATGTAGTACAAATATTCATATTTAAAATGGAAAATTCAACTCTATATAACATATTTCTGTACAGTTTATTCTGTTCTTGCAGTTCAGTTTTGTTCTTTCATATTAGTATGAATGTCCATCTTATTTTATGCATATATATATAACGGATAAGTCCACAGATGTCTAGGTGTCTAGGTCGGAGTCAAACCCTTTAGTCCTATTTCATCACAATGCATGCTACAGCACACTTTATGCTTGTGACTCTCTTGTGACAGTAGGCAGCATTTGATGAGCACTTTCCATAACATGCACTAAACTGACTGTTACATAATATAGATTTGACACATGTTGAAGATGTAGATGAACAGCATTTCACACAGACGCCCACTTATATGTACAACTGTTTATTTTTGATTTGCAAAACATCTGACAAAAATAACATTACATAAACACCAATTTATAATAGAAAAAAGATCTTTGAAAAAAAAATGAGACAAAAAAGATAAATTGCAATTACATTAGAATTTAAGTGACTTTTTTTTTTGATACTTGGAGCCATATCATGCTGACCTACACAGGCAGTTTATGGCAAGTAGATTCATCAGTATGCATGTGTTACAAACATTACATTAAGTGCTTTTGTTGGTTCAGGCATTTTTAATTGAATGTGGCATGATTTGGGTTCACAATGCAGGGTGAGAATTCAATGCCAAATCCAAATTTTATTCCTTATAAAAGATCATATGGCTGACGGAGTACTTAGTAAGAGGCCAATCTCATACTCGACAACCTTCCCACCCCCATGGAGCTGGGAACATGTGAAGCCAGCTTCATGAACACCCCCCCCCCCTGCATTAAAAGGGTCATATTATGGCACACAGCTCAGGGTAGATGTGACCATGGTGACATTGTTCCTCCTTTGTATTCACTGATCAATAAAAACTCTCTTATTTCATTCAGTGTTTACCTGAAGCAGTTTGACATGAATACAAAATAAAACTTGGTTTAAAGTTCACCAAAGTGAGTAGTTGCTCCGTTAATACGACACTCGGATCTGAATGAGCACCACGAAGTTGTGCACGTTTCAAAAGACACGGTCTTCCAATGAGGCTTGTCGCGCTGTTGGGGGGGCCGACATTTTGGACGATTGCCTGCATCATGTAGTGTCAATAACACACGACTTGGTGACGCTCGAGATAAAAAGCAGCATTGCATGGATACTGAGGACTTCACTTCTCCTCATTCCCCTCTGTTAGAGCAAAGACGGGCGGGGAATGATGAAGGCGCAGGAGCAGACTTTAGGACAGAAGGAGAGGTGAAGACACAGAGAGGGTTAGGGAGGAAAAGGGAGGGATGGTGTACTACAGAGCGAAGGCCGTGCTAACAGTACCGAGCGGAGCCCAAACACACCTCTCGTTTCTCCTGCTGCCTCAAAGTCAGGCCGTTCCTTCGTTACAACTGCAGCCGCTCCGCTAAGCTCTCCCCTTCAGTTCGCCCTTCACAACTAGAAAGGATCAGGAGGATGTCGGCAACATCCCAAAGGACAGAGCAACAGGACAAAGATGCAGAGAAGGATGTCTTTTTTTTTTTTGTTAAGGGAGGAAATGCAGCCTCACCCTCGCCAGTCAGAGTGCAGGCACTATATTAAAAAACACTCCTGGTATTTTGTGCGTTAAAAAAAAGGCAATGCTAAGTCTGAGAAGAAAAAAAAACTGTACAAAAAAAAAGAGAGAGAAAAAAACAAAAACAAACTATGAATGACGTCATTAGCTGGAGTCTCCCAAATCTGTGAGATATCTCTGAGGTAATCATTGAAGTATGACTCATTAGACAGCAATAAATACCAACATGAATACAAATATTACAAAAGTAAAAACAGAGGCAAATGCTTAATGCTAAAGCAAAATCTGAGCTAAAAGAGGTAGGTTTTTTAGGTAGATTATGGTGTACATCCATTGCGGACACTCCTTTTTGTAAGAACTACATTAAGTTGATTCCATTACAATCCCTGTCCTACTGGGAGGAACAAAAAAAAAAGAAAAAAAGAAAGTCTTTAAATGGGAGATGGCCTACTGATTTCTCTGAATGATAGCACACGTGTTTTGACAGACAGGATTTGTAATGGCAACAGTTATACAAAAAACTTCAAAAATATCTACGAACATGATCTCCTGTAAAGCTTGCTGGTGATAGTGTACCATAAGTTGTGTATTGCAGGCATTGTTACTGTGTTACGTTGCTTATCTTGGAGAAATCTCGCCAAAGATGGAGCCATCTAATTTGGGGTCGATTTCCCTTGACGTATGGTTTTTCAAGTTCCAGTATTTTAACAACCACAATGCAGAGTTCAAAACTTACTGACTGTGAGCAGCCTACCATGGTGAAAACCAAACAGGAAACTCTGGGGAGGCACCATATGTACATGTACAACTGTATTTGCATGTTAAGTGCAGTATGTTGGGGAGGGACGTCAATGGGAAAATTGTCCCCAGAACAACATCTAATCATAAATTCAGTCATAAAAGGGAAACGGGGTTCGTTTATAAGTAAGAATTCCCCGACGCTCTGCGGTACTGACCGAAATCTACTTGTTCAATAAGCGACTATATGATCCAGCCTCAAGACTCTTCCTGTTCAGTTTTCATATCCCCAAGAGCAACTCCTCTTTTACCCTGTTCTTGTGTTGGAGGGAACTCTCCCCGTGGCACTTACATGTTCTCTGAATCTCCCACTGTATTAAACATACACAAATCAACACTGCATCTCTATCTCAAAAACAAAATAAAACGAAAAAAAAAAAAAAAAAAAATCAAACCCATATCTACATACAGAAGTATGTATTCAGAGAAAATCAACATGGAGACTTTTCCAAACTTCAAAAGTCAGTGTTCAGTAACCAAGCACATCATACTCCTCATCACACTGACACACTATGCATATGAGTGGTACTGCCTAAAGACACTTGAGCCTCAGCTCCTTGGAGTCCAATCACAGCAGGGAGATTTGTGGGACACGTGGCATTTATATCGCTGAAGGAACCCAAACGTATCATTACGAGAATATGGAAACATCCAAAAACTATTCAACCATAAGCAGATCATCTGCACGTCCAGTCTCGAGTGTTCTGGTGACTGAAGACCAGTTGGTGTAAAGCCACAGTGACAGAGAATGGACCAATAATCCTCTCGTGCCGGCTGAACAAATTAAAGCAACGACCGTCACAACTTCTCACAAAGCAGCTGTGAGAACATGTTCAGCTCTCTCTCTCTCTCTCTCACACACACACACTCTCTCTCTCTCCATCCTCCTCTAAGATCACAGAGTAAGCCTGGTCTGCTGAGACGAAGGAGGCTCTTGGTCTGACATAGGAGGCCGGCGTGGCCGATCACAGGAACCGTTTCAATGGACGTCTTCTGTCACACAGCAAACAGAAGGCGAAGACAAGTTGCCTTGAGTAAAAATCACGTGGACTCGACAGGAATTTGACTTCTTTGGGGAGCTGTCTTGATATAAAAGACATGTCATCTCATATAATTTCACCATAATCCCACATGCAGCAAGCCATACATTACTGGCCTCTAAACCTCAGCGTTGAAATTCTCTTGGTAGTTTGGTTTATAAGCCATTAGATGCTGTCTGATGAAGCATAAGCCAAAGATGACAGCAGAGAGAAGGCATATGAGTTCCTATCATATACAAGCTTATCTTCCAAAAGCCATGGATCAATAGCATATGAGTTTAGAGGATTATATAATGAGAGTATCCATGGCTCCGGAGTCATCATCCATGTACTGTAATGTATAACTAGCTCGGTGATCTATATGGCTTATATTAGAGAGCAGCATGGTATGTTCAGCTTGTCCTCTTTTTGAAGATGAACCTTGGAAATTAGGCAAATACATCAACTGACCATTAAACAAATGTGACTGAGTCAAATACACAAGCAATCCCTGTTTAAGCCAGTCCTAACTCATTCTTACCAGAAAACATGATCAGAGTCCAAACAAAGAGCATAGTGTCTCAGAACATAGTGATAATGAATCAAAAAACACAAAAACAAAAACAAAAAAAGGGTCAATATTGTATTTGCATATATATTTCTGAAAAAATTAGCCTTGAGAAATATCTATGTAGCCCTATGTACAGCGGCGGGTGGGTATTTACATGATGCAGCCACTAGAGGGCTGCACAGCATACATCATCAAACAGGAGGGCCTGGGTGTCGAGGTGAACGCCACCACCACAACCAGGCCCCCAGACATTCTAGAAAATCCACTTCCCTGTCAGAAATGAAAGGGGTGTGATATCTGTGGAGGTCTGAAGCAGCTTCCCAAGCTCTACGCCCACCGAGCTCGCGGTATACTGAGGAGGAACAATTCATGGAATTGTTTTTAAAGGTGAACTGACGTATAAAACAAAAAGCATCCACTGAAATTACATCCATATGTATGCCAATTCCAAGTATGGTATGCAGCTATATATTAACAAGACAGGCCCCTTGCTTTGGCCTCGATTTACTATTCCAGTTAGATTTGGCATCTTAGCCCTTTAAAATCTGTGATAATATAGATACTGTATAACAATACATAGGCTTGAGTAAAAGGTGGTATAACAGTGCTTAGGATACATGTGGTAGTAATTAACTATTTACAGGGAAATAAACAATTAAAGAAAAGAGAGGAAAAAAATTAAAAACAAATTTCAAAAAAAGAGAGTAACAAGCCGTAATGCAGGCTTGGTCTGATTGACAGTTAGCAGTGTAAAAGTAGCTAACACATTTAGTGGCTAATTCTCACCTCAAAACCAGGCACCCTAAAGTTCTATCAAAACATCGCTAGAATTACAGACTACGCTCTGTACTCTGCAGTAAACCTAAACAATGACATTTTCCTTCATAGGCTGTGAGCCGGTGGACTCACGAGCACGTCGAGTGGCTGCATGTGTGAAATGAGCCATGGAGCAGCAAGGTTATTTTCAGGTACTGGAAGCTTTTCGACAAAGTAGTTGGCCATACCTTTGGTGAAAGGTGAAAGGCTTGTGTTTGATTTGTGTACACAGTCATATACATATGCTGCCTTGGAGAGAAGCAGATGGAAAAAAAAAATACAACAACAAAACAAAATGAAAGATTTCTGAAACATCAAAAAGTCAAAGTAATGTGCAGGCACTGCTTTTGCACCGATAAACTAAAATGTCGTCCGTACTGTATCTAAATTGTTCTGTGTAAAAGTGACTGTTTCACATAGGTGATGTAAATACAAAACAACCCCAGTAAAACCAAGAGGTAGCTCAACTGAATGGCTAAATGAATAACTGAGTGTGTTTGTTGTGTTGGTGTGTGCACGTCATGTACACACACACTAAATGTCCAGGCATTTGAAGCAGCTGTTTGTTGATTTAAATACCGACAAAAAACACTGTATACAGGCAGAAGTTGTACGTATACATGGTTACTTTGTATGATATGAAGTTTCCTTGTTTACCGTCTCTCTAAGCATCTGCTCGCTCTCCACACAACCTTGGGCTTTATGCCGAGAGAGACTTCTTTAGACGAGACACACATAGAACCACACACACCCGACACACACACACACACAGACACACACACACACACGTTCTTCCTTCCACTCGCTTCATACTCCACACCTCCATTTAGTCCATCCAGCACATCCTCAGCTCTCTCCCTCCACGTCTTGTCTCCAGCTCTTCTTGTCTCCGCCGCGGCCTCTAGGAGACCTCGCTGCCGAACACCTCCAGCACCAGCGGGGTGAGCTGCATGCTGTGCTCCGGCTGGAAGGAGAGCGAGCGGTACTGTTTGGAGTGCTCCTCGTTGAGGCTGCGCAGGTCGGCCAGCTTCTGGATCATCTTGGCGTAGAGGAGCCGTCCTCCTGGGTGGTGCAGCTGGATGTAGGCCTGCAGGGTCTCCGACAGTCGGTCCTGGAGGGCTTCGATCCGTGCGTGATCCTGCACACCTGGGCGGTCTGCGGGAGAGGAGGGGCTCAACATGTTCATGGTCGTTACACAAGCTCACAATTTAACTTAAAACTGAGGAGTGTTTACTGTGAAGATAATACTTAACCCACAGAGCAAACTGGGATTCCAACAGTGAATTAACAGGATCTATGTGTTTGTATTTCCACTGTTATGGTCAGGTGGGCTGCTAATTTTAGATCAGTGAGAGCACATCTATGCAATGTTAATGAGGGGCCTCATATACACAAAGGAATGCAAATATCCACTTACACATGCTTGCATAACTATATATGTATAATACATGCAGCGTATCTTCTGCCAATGCATAGCATACACACGAATGTACGTTTAAAAAAAGGCTAATGCTCACCAGAGACACGAAAGCCTTCAGTGTGATTGATACTGAGTGACAGATGACAATGATGCTTCAAATGATCTCAAATCAAAATGTCGATTTTTTTGCCACAATAACACCTATAAATGACCATATTCTCTAATGGGAAAAAAAAGAAGCAAAACAAGATGGCTCATGAAGAATTCATGATGACCCCCTATATGTTCCCTCCTCCACACGGTCAGACCTGCGGTACCTGGAGAAAGCAGGCAGATGGCCATCAGCAGCACATGCTCCTCCTCTCGCAGGTTGAGCTTCTTCAAGCCCACCTGGAACTTCACCAGCGGCTCCAGCAGCTCCAGAGTGTGGCCCGCTACGGAGGACGCAACACATCATTACTGTCTGCGCAGCACATGGAAGCAGCTCCACAGTATATCACAGAAGCAGGGCCCTCCAGGGAACTTCACCAGCCCTCTCACCTATGAATATTTCATTTTGCCTGTTGGAATCCTCTCTGGAGAGGAGTTTTTTTCTTGCATGCTGAGCGTTCCTCGGTTTGTTTTCACTAAGAACTAATGGCCAAGAATTTCTTTTAATCAGCGGATTTGAATTGGGATCAGTGTATACGCTTCTCCTGGGGGGGATTGTATTTATGTTCATGCACACATAAAAAAATCGTGCAAATGCTGATGAGAAGTTATCAGTGATTATCATGGCAGTATCTCCATGTCCTCATTTTTATGGCTGGGGCTGCGTGTTGAACCTCGATGATGAAGTTGTGCCTGTGGTCTGGAACGTTAGGGGTCATGTGCTTTTTTTCATTTTGCTTTGTAAATAATCTTTGTAATTAATTCCAACTGAACAATAACTCACTTCTACACTGTATTTCTATCAGGCACTGCTCTGGTACAAATGTTGGTGTTAAGATAATATTAAACAGTGATGGATTTTAAAGATATTTTTTTGGCAAAAACATGTTTACTAAACAAATAAAGTATTGAGAATAATCACTTCTGATCAGTATAAAAACAGCTATTGTATTAAATATTTTAATTATTCACACCTATAACTATAACTGCCACGTTACACAACATTTTTTCCAGTGAACCTCCACCGTGAACCACTAAGGAATGGATATGAAATTTCATGCAGAAGACAGTTTAACTTTTTTTTTTTTTGCTGGTTTTGAACTAAAACTCTATACTATTGATTAGTGCATGAGAAAACAAATCTGTATTCCAGTCACGCTCACATCAACTATTCAGTGATATTTTAAGAGGAGAAGCACAACAGAGCTGCTTCTCCTGCTCCAGACAGTGGCTGTTTTGTGTAGTGAGCAGGTCAGGAGTGACATTCTTTGCTTGATCCCAGAGAGAGGGGTCTTGTTTGAAAGGCAAATGAAAGCCATGCCCACAGGGGCTCCTGCGGATATGTAGGACTGGTTTCGCAGAAAAACGTGCTTCAGCATCCTTTTCCTATGGGTGTGTGCACACGCTGCTGCCAGTAACCTTATCTGTACACCCACACTAATGATCCAGTCACTTGTTTAACGCTGGGCTGCTTCCTAGAAGTGTTAATGTGTAACACACGCCTCTTTTCTTTGCTGAGCATTTACATAGTTCTAAAAACCAGCTCATCCTCACATCAGTCAAACTGGTCAAACTGTACACGTGGCAGCGCTCACACCGACCTTTGGTGACATCGCTGATCTGGTATTTAAAGTCAGGCCCACCACAGCTCCAGGACATGTCTTCCAGGTTGAAGCTCTGATTTGAGCGCAGCATGATCACTTCAATGGCGCTGGATTTGAGCAGAGCAATCTGGTCCTCTGCAGTCAGCTCCCTGCAGGGAAAGGTATCAGATACCGAGTTAGTGAAGCACACAAAGAGGCAACTATTAAACTAATAGTTCTTAAAAAAAACGTAATCATAGAGTGTTGTGTTTAAGTTTACAGGGAACTAAACCAGTAAAGGTTCAAACTAAGGAGCTGCCCAGTTGCTGTGTTTATGTCTGGAATATGTCTGTTCATTGGTTGTATAATTCATTTCAAAGGCTTTTGCTTATCATTGGTTTACTGACTATGGGCATGAGGTCAGTCAAAGTCTTCAAGTTTATCAGACACATGCTGTGCAAGAAGATAAACAACTTTTTCTTCCTCCTTCTGTGACGGCTCCCTGTGTAGTGAAAATTTCCAATGCTTTTTTGTTACCACATGTGTGATAACAATACAATTATATGATACAATACAAAGTATACACATAGTATTGAAAGCACCAAAGAGATTGGAAAGTCAACTGGTCCTTTCAAGCAACAAACCCACCATATATTTTGCCAGGTAAGACACTTAATTGTCCGAAATGACTGATCTAACTCTCAGATGTACATCTCTTTGGATAAAAGCGTCCGCTAAATGAAATTGTATATAATATCAAAACAGCCAGCAAGCAATCTGTCACTGTTATTCAAGAGCCAAGCTAAAGTTAACCATGGCAAGTCCAGAACTAGCATTAGTCAAAAATGAAGATAGTGGGAGTACTTTGGCAATATTCTGCAGAATGAAAGAGTCAGAACTGTAACAAGGAGGAGGAGTGATTACTCTGAAAGTAAAATTCACCATCTTGGTTTGGCTTCCACTGTTCCAACAACCACTACCTGATTGAAATAACACCTTAAATCACGAGATGTGAAAACATCAGGAGAGGAGCTATTGAATACCTCCCCTGTACACACAATGTTAATAATAAAAAAAGATCATATTTTATAAGTTTTTGCCATGGAATTGAAAGAGGTATCAAGTGTCCTTTTTTTACACTAGTATTGCACCAAAGTTTAAAATTCTGGTATCAATGACAATACTCTTAAGAAAACTCTTTAAATGTATATATGATGAAGAGACTGAAGTTGCAAGAGACGTGAGCTAAAACCTGCAGATCTTTAGGGGAGGTCTGTGGTGTTATTCAGGGCTTAGGCAGCAGATCATAAGTGGACAAACATTCCAAAGGTAATCCGACCACGTCCATCACTCGCTGCCAGTGGGAACGACAACTTTCAGGAAATACAGGCCCCGACTCGTTTTAGCCTTGACTTTGGGGTGACCCCCAAGACTCCGAGCGTTCGTCCCTGTCAACACGCTGAGAGGCAACGGTTGTGTGGATGGTGAAGAAGAAACAATGAAAAGGTCTTGGCCAACTATTTAAATTTGCCTTTACACTCACAAATAATATGCTTTTAGTGCGTTTACACTATTCTGTTTTCAAGGTTAAGGGTGTACATGGAAGTTAGACAGGTGACTGCTCATTGAAGGAGCCGTTCTCTAAGGTTAGGCAATCACCTACTAACATACTTAAAAGGGTTGAACTTCACACTAACAATATGACCGTGGCAAATGTATAACCACGTCCAGAGAAGGAACACAACATAAAAGATTTTCCACTAGGTGTCCGCTGTCAGTAATGTATTAGCCTTTAGACCACAGCCATCACTGTGGCACAATATCAACAAATCAGGCAGGAAAACAAGCAGGTGTACAAAGTCTTCAACACACATTTAGGTAAAAAGTCACTAAGAGACATGCAAATAAAAAAATACACTAGTTCAGGAAATTCTGTCTGTCCATCTTTGCTTAGGGAGAGATTTTATTTTGCCAGATCTGTTCTGTATACAAACAGGAAGAAAATCAGATGAACACGGAGTTCTCAGTCCTCTATCTCTAGGTCACAGTGATATGAAAAAAAGGACAAGGACAAATTGGCAACACCATTACAATAAAGTAATTATTTCAGCTAGTAAACATGTTTTCTTGCCGTCATCCTCAACTGGGTAAGACAATCTATTTGCCAGTCTAAAAGCCTAGGAGTCAAATTCTCCAGATAAGGCATGTTGTTTTTCTGCCTAACGTCAGTTGTTAACAACTAATGCAGAGTGACAGAGTCAAAAGGATGACAGACACGTAGAAGGTTACTCTCCACCCACACACTCATGCTTGCATCACATCAGAGGACATTATGTTCACTTATGTTCATTTCCTGGAGACTCATACTAACCCTAAACATAACCACTACTTGCCTAACCCCAACTCTTCTTCACCATCAGACCTACATTACAGTGACTGTGTAAAGAGATATATGTCCCCACAGTATGAATAATACATGCCCACACACGCATACCTGAACCCAGGGATCATCTTGGCAAAGCCGATGACCTTCTGGATGCTATAGGAGACCAGGTCAGCCAGGTGGGGCAGCATGGAGAAGCTGGAGCCCTCCTCCTCGCTGGAGTCAGGGCTGCTGCCCTGCTCGTGGTACATCATCAGCAGGTTGTTGAAATTCATTTTGGTGTCTACTGACTCTGCAGCGACCAAGATGAACACAGCAGAGAAGAGGGGGGGGCAAAAAGAGAAAAGGGATGAAAAAAGTAGAAAGAAAAAGTAGGGAAAAGTGGTCACATACCAAAGCATGACAACGCCACACCATTCTCCATGAATAGACACAGGCTGTGCTGAGACAAGCGAGAGAAATCATGGACTAGAGAGGGCCTGTTGATGGAAAGGATCATCTGAAAATACACAAGTGTCAGGTCAGTAGGCGTGAGATGAAAGCCTAGATGACAGCTACGACAACATGTGAAGCATGCAGAACTAGCTGGGGTTGTTTTGAGTCACTCGTCTCCGCTGAGTGTTGGCGGCGGGCCACGTGACCGCGTCCCTCACTGTGTTCGCTCCATTAGTGACGGACGCATTAATGAACTGATGTTTACTAGTAGGAGTCAGGTGTCTGGGAGGGGGGAAAGGTTATTCCCAGAATTTCCACTGGATTCTCAGTAAAGCAGCGTAACAGATTGTATAAGCCAACATGCAAACAGCTGAGCTGGAAAGAAATACCTGTCTTAAGTCAAGTAATAACTCTTTTTCTATTGTTTTTCTCAGAAAGTGCCTGCCAATTGTGAGGCAGGTTCAATTTCTATTCAAAGTTAACTTGTTTTTCTTTAATAAATTTGTTATTATTCTACTGAGAGGACACACCTTATTCCTCCTAGTTTCAATATGAGATTTGTTTCTGGACGATTTCTACAAAATGGTGACTGTGCACTGTGATTTCAAGTGAAGCCTCCACAGTGTGTCTCTTACCTGGAGAGTGACTGAAGGAGTCAGAGGAGGCATCAGACAGAGAGTGGAGAGAGGCAGCTCTACTGGCGCTACGCGTCACTGGGCCCTCGCGCACGGGAGGCTAGACAGGAGAAAAGGGCACATAAAAAAGACCCCGCAGGATTCTTAAAATAGGCCCAGTCACCAAGAATATAAAGCAACATGATAAAGCAGCCGGTGGACACGACTGATGGTGAGGGGAATCTTTTTACATTTATGCAGTAAAAATCCATCACAATCTTCATTGACATACAGCCAATTAGTGTCCACCATTCGGAGTCTCATTAAAACATACAGAATCTGCATTTTTGGTTTAATATCTGTTTAAAAAAAAGGGATTAAATTGAAAGTACGGGCATGTGATGTTTTGTGTGGATGGAAATCTGTTACAAAATGGACAACAGCAGGTCAGTGTCTGAAAGGACAGAAGTGTTTGAGGGTAAATTCAAGACAGGAGCAAAGGAGCACTGGGAGATTTGTGTGTAAACAAATAGAACATGACTGTTGTTGACAGGCAACAGAGGAAGTTGTGTCATGATTGTTCTTTGGTGGGACTCTGGAAGTGACAGTCTAAAGCAGCATAAATGTTGATAGAGGTCTTAGTGAGCTGGAACCGTTGCATCAGTCTTAATGCTATAACAACATCAGCTGTGTTTCTGTTCTGTTTGAAGTCGTCTGAGGTCATGAAATCTGTGCTGCTATGCATGAAATCAATGAAATGAATAATGATGATATGACAATGAGATTAACTGTGAATGAGATTTTTTTGTAATAAGACACACACCCTGAAGCGGCAGAAGTCAGAGTAGGAGTCGTCGTATGTTTTGTGGTGCGCCTCCACCAGCGTGGCGATGACTTGACTCTGTTCGTCGGTGAGCCGGGGCCGCCGCGCCTCCCTCTCCGCCTCACGCTGTGCCTCCTCGTCCTTCCTCCTTTGAATCAGGTCCTTCTTCCTCTGCACTTCCTCATCTGTCAGAATGACTGAGCGCGCAATTATACAGAGACAAAGAGGGAGGAAAAATAAACTTTAGAAAAAAACATGCATGGGGAATAGTTTTAACATGAGCAGAAATCAGGGGGGGTAATAAGTGGGGAACAAAGAGTTTAAGATAACAGATATATGGGTACACCATCAGAAATGGCTGAAGTACATGGCTTTTAAAGCTTTTCAGTATGTACTTGTGTTTTACATTGTGATGACAGCTATGTCAATGTAGTGTTGGGTGGAAGTGGGGGGGGTTGTTATTCTCTAGAGGAAGAGAATGGGAGGGGACGGGTCCATATGGAGACCCCTGCTGCACCGAACAACTGAATGCATTGTCTTTGTTCTGTTCGCTCCTTGTTGTTCTAGCCACTGAATTAGCTCACAGAGAGAGAGAGAGAGAGAGAGAGAGAGAGAGAGAGAGAGAGAGCCAGAGCGAGAGCTGGGTCTCAACAACATGCTGCTGTTTTTGCAACAGCAATGCCACTGGCTCCCGTTCACGTACAGTAAATCTTAGCGCTGGTGCCACCACTCTTGTGGTATTCCCAGAAACACGCTGGGGAGAGAACATTCAGCTGGAAGTGAGGGGCCTTCTCTTAAAAGAGGCCTGTGGACAATATCCGGATATCAGTAGAAAACGAGGAAAAAAAAAAAAGTACCTGCTATTTACAGACCATGAAAATAAACAAGGCTGTGTGGAAAGAAGAGGCCTCACTAGATTGTGCCTAACAGCAGGTGTTTAAACTTACTGTATACAATGTGGGGAGGCTCCGCGAGCTCAAATAGAACATGTAAACACTCTAATGGGGGCAAAGACCCAGAGATACTTGACCTCAGGCCAAATATTACATAACATACACAAGAGGGACAGTAGGCCCCCAAAACCGCAAACAGCAGTTGTGTAAATTTTTACTATCAACCAAAAAACGAAACAAGAACAATAGGTTTAATATCATTTAAATACAGAAGCTTTTATTATTCATAGGACTAACTATATTATTCATCCTTGTTTGTTTACGTGGGAAGGTGATGCATTCATGATGTAGCTTTGATCCATATTTAACAGAGTTGCGCAACCACAAAAAAAAAAAAAACACAAAACCCTTTCACCCAATTATCCCTTCCTAGAAATTTATACCAATTAACATAATCATTTATTCTCAGCACCACGCATTTAACCCGAAGAGCCGAACTGGGATCAACTTGTAAAACGTAAATAACTACACTATTTAAATACATGCAGTAAATCACACAGTGTGAGGTTAAAGCATTGCCCTGGAGACATGTGGGTCACCTGTCATACTTACACTCTTTCATCATGCCAATGTCCACGCAGCGTTTGAGCCGGCATGCCTGGCAGTGGCGCCTGTTGTCCTTGGTGATGGTGCAACTGCCGTTAAAGGGACACGTGAAGGTGGCCTTGCGCTTCATACTGCGCCTAAATAAATTGTGTACATTTTAGAGCCAGTTAAAATACACAGATATATCAGTTTATATATACATCTGTTTTTTAAAGAATTCATTGACGTTATTAAGAATTCAGTTCTGAGCTCTGAGTGTGTGTGTGTGAACATGGAACGATGTTAATAATGGCCACAGCACCAAACATACATAGCACTGTGGCACTTCTGAAAGTGTTTTGCACAAATAATCACGGTACAACTGAATAAATATTTTTGCCCTTGAAGCCTGGGACTGAGTGAAACAGCATAAATATGGACGAGTGCCAAGGAATCCAGGGGTAAAAGACGAGTCTTGCCAAACAGTGACGCAAAGCGTAATGATTTAGTCGGTGATGGACATGTACGTATGAACAATTATACACAGATGTGAGCACAGGCACACGGATAAGCATGCTTGGTGAGAGTTCAAACAAGGGCCAGCTGAGAGACTAGGAAGGAGATTATCAAAACATCCGTCTTTTTCATCCTCTCCCTTTAAATATCAACACTGCCGAGAGGAACGGGCGCAAATGGGCGGACAGATCAAACACACACGAGCTCAGAAAACCATTACTTGCTCTAGTTTTGTCTCAGCTTCAATTGGAAACTCATGTGTGTATCAATGAGCAGGCAGCAGTTGAGGCATTAACTATAGGACCGAGCTCATTTGTATTCTCTACATGCTGCTGGGCATTAGTGTGAACTCCAGTGTTGTCAGTGGTTTAGTGTGTGTTCTTATGTAACTGTGGGTGGTAATTACATTTAATGTGTGTGTGTGTGAGTGTGTGGGTGGCCTTTATAGTTTCAGACCCGTGTTTGTACCCTGATGTGTACATGTGTCAATAACTTGTTGAACGTGCATCTTTGTGTTTTCAGAAGGTTGATATGAGCTTTTGTTCTGCTACACTGGACCTACTTAGTGTGTGTGTGTGTGTGTGTGTGTGTGTGCATGAGATATGTCAATTTGTGTCTGCTTTCCAGCCCATCTGTGGCCTTACGTATGCGTACCTGAAAAAACCCTTGCAGCCCTCACAGGTCATGGCGTTGAAGTGGAAGCCGGTGGCTTTGTCGCCGCACACGCCGCAGATCCGCGGCACGTTCCTATCGAACTCATCGGGGGCCAGAGTGGACGTACTCACAACCGTGGACTCCATTACTAAACAACAAGAGAAAGAAAAATAAGAGAGAGAGAGAGAGAGAGAGAGAGAGAGAGAGAGAGAGAGAGAGAGAGAGAGAAGAAAAGACATGCAATCAGCTCCTGGTTATACAAACTGTTTAGTTGCTCATTAACTTTGCCACCAATCAGAACGAAACAAGAAAAAAAGAGAAAAGCCATGAACCAGGCTGCCAACTTCTAACATCTGAAGTTGATTTCAGAATATTTTTTGGAAGTTATAATCTGTGTTTCAGATATGTGACGAATAAAGTGATAACGTTTAAATTACCATCTGTTTTTCTCTGATAAAGTTGCTGTAAAAACCCACCACCAAGTCCGACACATGTCTTTCCACCTGTCTCTATATTGACAGTGCAGTGTCCCTTCCCTCAGGACCAATCCGAGCCCCCAGTCTACCCTCTGAAGGTGAACTCGACTCCAGTGTTTTCGTCCCGGGGCGAGGAACAGGAGCCATATGAATCAAATGGAAAAACCCTTGTTTCACTCCAAAATGCTGGATCTGGGTTACATTTGATTACATAGTGCTCAGAGTATCTATTTCACTTAACGGCCTTGTGAGAGGGAGGGGGGGGGGGAGAAGGCATGTCACCGCAAGGCTTGCATCCTCATAAACAAACAATCACTGTCCTTTTCACAAAGCGCCTTTCTTATTCTTTTCTTTGCTTCCCCTGCAGAGTGAAAGCGAAGCAAATGATGGAAGATGGAGGACCTAGAGAGGGGGGGGAGGGGGGGGGGAGGGGAGGGTCACTGAACCAATACAAACCCCAACAAACTCACAAATCAACAGTCAATGAGGTAAGGGCCCTGCTGAATAATTTAAAATGTCCTGATAGATCACTCCATCACTCATGTCTAATTAAAAAAAGCAGGTTCTTATAAAAGTCTCATATGCTCCTGTAGATGCAACAACTGTTTTCTTATTCCTGTTGTTTTTCTACAGTCTTTAGTACAGTGAACATGAAGGGCGTGCCTTGAAGCCAAATTGTGCTCCTGACCCCTTCTATTAGCAGGGCATGTAGTCCTTATTAAAACAAAGGGTCAAAGAAGAAAGGAAACAGAGGGTCTAGTCATTGCATTACTGCTGCAGGCGTCATGGACAGCCCCGACTCAAGCTCCTGCTGTATGTTGACGTCTTGTGTCAGCGCACCACATGCTTCAAGCCGGAACATCTGATGTGATGACTGTTACAGTAGAGTGAGACCGTAAATATGCATGACTCGAAAATATGACTGGAAGTGGCAGCAAATATTTGTGGAAGGAATTCAGCAGACAGGTTTGAACTGAATTCTGACATATGGAAAAAGAAAGTCAAAGGTTGATGGGAAAACACTTGCCAGCTTCATAACAGAGTTCCTGAAACAGTTGATGTAAAGAAAAATTTCTCACAAATTTCTCACATTATACAGAAGGAAAAAAAAACAGATGCAACTGATTAAATTGACAAGCCTGAAAAAAAGCACAAAAATGTCCACTGCCTGTCCCTCTGCATGGTGATAGTGTCAACTTTTCTATGAGCAGTGTTTTGTTCGGTCACGATAACCAACTAGCCTCCAGTGGCAGAATAGAGTTTAGGGTGTGTCCTAAACTCTGGTGTTTTCTCCAATTGTCTCTTTGCACAACTTGTGTTTCTTTCTCCCACCCAGTCCCTCACACACACCGTGCACAGATGTAAAGCACACACACTGAGTCAAAGGTCCTTCTGAAATGACATACCAGAGTATGAAAGCTGTACAAATCATCAATCACATTTAACATATCTCCATGACAGAGTTACAATGGGGTTTTATCCAGGGACACATCGAGATAAGGCCTCACAGCCGCCGTCCAGGTGATGTAATATGAACGAGCACAGGTCACACTCACACTCCATGTGGCCTAAATAATGTGAGTAACCCTGCTGGACAAGGCTTTTGTGGTTTGTTTGAAAGAACTAAAAATGAACTGAGACACACACCGACAAACTGAGGCAGGAGATTTAAGTGATAAAACATTGATTTCTGCAAACTACCTGGGTAAAAGTATCATAGTTGTTCAATGAACTGATTAGATACAGATAGACATGTAAAGTCACTCATTTGATGACATGATGCCAATTTGTCTGTGCAAGATGAGTTTTCAGAATCAGATCAGATTATGGAGATAATATTGGCCAATGATCAAATTTTTTACTTTGTGTATTTTGACATTTTTAATACATCACACAATTGTACAATTTGCTTTTCATGTCAATTCAATTTCATTCAACAAAGAAGCAGAAATAACAATAATGACTATAATTATTAATAATTTAGCTGTGGTTCATGATTTGGAAACAACTCAATACACTGTCTGCAACCGGTGGCATATTGTAATATGACTGAGCTGAAAAAAAAAAAAGTCTCAGATATACTAGGTCTGGAAGTCATGGATGCATAAACCCATGTCTAAAACTGTGTGTGTGGAAGTGCTGTGTCTAGAACTTCAGGGGCTCTCTGGCTCTGCAGGTCGATGATATCGGGAAAGCTGCGAGCAGCAATACCAGAGGCCAAGCAATCGGCATGTGTTGAACGGGCACTGCACTACTGTAATGTAAGGTTACACAACACTGACCAGTATAAATGGCACAGGTCTTTGTAAAACGTGAAAATCAGTTCTACCGCATGTCGGCAAACTAATCCCAGGAGGCATTCCCGCTCATCACTCTCTGTGAAGGAACAAGAAAAACACCCATTTACCTTACTATATCATTAACTGATCAGTGAAGTCAGTCCTCTGTGACTGCATTCAGCCTTGACAGCCCATTACACTAAATGCACAGTAGTATTGAGAGAGCGCTAAATAATGCAGCAGGTTATTAGAGCAGATCTGTACTCATTCCAGTTTCAGGAGCAGAGCCTGGGAACAGGTTGTCTGCTTTAGGCTTCTGCTGAATGTCTCACTCCTGACTGATATACATGCCGTGTGCGCAGCATTCGGCAGCATCAATCAGATCTACCACTGAAGTAATTATGCAAAATATTATTAACGTCTCATGTTACACTGACATAATGCCTGAGGATAAACAGTAACACTGTGATTTCTGATTAGCTTGCAGGGTTGAGTCCTGCTCCGTGATGGACAAACAATACGCATTTTTTCCACCTGACGGCTGGTTAATAGAAGCCTAGACGTATAATTATAACTTATGATGAGAAGCATCTGAAACTAGTTTGCTTGTAGATTGTAACTATTAGAACAGGCCATTGCAGCGGGACATTATGATTCGTCTGACTGTATTAGTATAACATCCTGGAGTCCAGAAACTTTTGGAGCAAACAACTGTTGAACAACTCCAACTTCAGCTGCAACTTTCTCAGGTGGTAAACAGATCTGTTGCTCCCTCCAAACAGAAGCCGGTATTTTTGGCAGAAATATGATGTTAAGAACACACTGAGCGCACAGAGAGAGACAGTGAGAAATGGACTATGCTGCAGACGTGGTTTGAGACGTTTCCATGGATGTTTTACTATTTTGGGTCATCAGATTTACTTTTTCCACATTTTCTTTTCCATACCAAACTTTTTCGACTGACTGCTAACACGTGAAGCGCATCGCAGCATGTGTCTTCTGTCCATTCAGTGTCTCCCACAGAATTTGATTCTATTAAATTATACTGTATATGAGGTGCTCAACTGCAAATAGTTATGACAAATAAACAACTGAACAATACAAAGAAAGCATAACAAACCCAGTCAGGCTGAATGGATGAATCTAATTCATAATAAACCCACTGAAACAAGGGAAACAAAGCATGTTTATCATATGACCTTAAAGCAAAGCATTAGTCTGTGTTCATGAGCAAGGTCGTAGCTTAAGACTAGAAACATATAATTTGTCAAATGTATAAATTATATCATCAAACTAAAATCTAGACAGCAGCTTTAACATTGGTATTTAATAAATTAGTTTTGACCTTCATTTAATGTTTTCTCTGAGGGGCCCCTGCTCATGTGCTACTTTCCAACGGTCCAGAAATGATTGAGGTGCATTTTATAATATTGGACATCGCAAACACAAGCTCCCAAATGGCTATAACGTACAGTGTACAGCATTTCATCACACCGCAAACAAGCACTGTTTTTTTTTTTACTGGTAACAATATTAAGACTTGGGTTGGGAATTTCCTGTAATGTCAGTAATGTTTAAACAATATGGCCAACTTACTGACTACTCAGAAGCTTTTGAAGAGTTAAATTCAAACACTGTCAAAGAACCTAAACCAAGGATTCCCACACTTTCATCATCACATGTAAATTGTTACTATAAATGTAAATTGTGAAAAAATACAGTCTACAGAATTCTTTTATACCCACAGCAAACAATGTATTTTGTCACTTTGCTTTGACTGTATATTCTGATCATAATTATGTAATGCTTCTTCTTTTTAATGCCAGAAGACAACAAACAAATATGACAACGTAATTGTCATTTCAAATATTAAAAGATCTTTGGCTCACATGATTGTGTAGATGAAACACCAGATTATCCTGAAAACCAAGCAAAGAGTATATTCAAACTCAAGCATATTCCTAACCTGGAAAACATATATCAGAGGTGTCGAAAAGCTAAAAGGACAAGACAGACAAAACATGGACAATCATGGCCAGTGAATGACGGTGAAAGTTGCACGTATTCCATGTGTGGTTAGGAGCTACTGAGAGTAATTAAGGTAGCTCATCTCAGCCACATGACTAGTATGAGTAGGAATGAGCTTACATCCGCTGAAGGAGACAAATCTCCTGAACATGAACAACTTCTGAATGGAATGGCTGCTACGCCTTGAATCTCTTACGCTGCCTGTTCATTCAGTGTGCTCTCTCTCTCCCTCACAGCAGTGTGCATGTACGATTTCGTAACTGTACTTAGTTAAGCCACTATATACTTAGTAGTAAGTACAAAAATGCAGGTTTAACACTATTTACATTGACTGTATCTTCAATTTAGAGCAACTGTTTTGAGTGTTTATGTCACATGATGGCAGGTTTTTGCTGCACTTATGTGTCCATTACATCTCCCTAAATAGATAGTTCAGATGATTTCTTATCCATCTCATCTCTCATCTACTCTGAATGGCCGTTTGCTGTTTGCATGCAGAGAGAGGAAGTGCCAGCCCACAGGCCTGAGCAGTGACAGTAGTGTAGGAGGGAGAGAGGGATGCACGAGAGAAGCAGGCCAGGGAGGAGCCGAGTGGAGGGGACGCAGGAGAGATGGAGTAAAAACAGACAGGGATATATACATAGATACAACGACCAGGGGAGGAGTGACCTCTTTGTCACAGTGACTTTCTGTGTCACAAAGCATACCCTGCTGGCTGTTGTGGATATGAGAGGGAGAATTGTGATGAGCAGCGGACGTGCAGCAGTGGAACAGAGAGGAGCGCTCCACACAAACAGCCTGTGATTTTGAGTTTTTGCGATTTAAAAAGATGGCTAAAAATACGCAGTCATAAGCCACTTCAATTACTGGCTAAATATAAACAAATGTCTCATCTCTGACAGCTTCTCATCTCCAGAAGTATCAGGGGAAAAAGCTATTTGCTATTCATTGGTGTTGCTCCACTCCCATTTTTAAAATCAAGGAGCTGATTTTGGTGCTGCGTGCAGTTTGTTTGTGCAGACTTGTCCGTGTGACAATGAAATATCTGTTGGGCGGCCAACTAAATTGTATGTATGAGAAAGACGCTTACTGATGAATTTAATCTTTTTTAATCTTAAAGACTTTTATAGTTCAAGGCACAGGATGATCAGAGTGGATAGCACCACATCTGACAACCACCACACCCTGCTGCTAATCCAGGGAGGAACAACAGAAGACCCAGACAGTTATTTAGTTTTGGGGGGTTGAAAGGGACATTGGAGAAAATCCAAAAATATTATAACTAGAGCTGCAAATAAGGATTTATAACTGACTAATCTGATGTTTACTGCATCAACTAATCATTTCAGCTCCAGTACAATTATTGGCAATATGATAGTAATTTTCAGATAAGTTGAAAGAATGGATCACAGACTGTAAAATGAGCACCTTCTGCACTTTTCACCCATGCATAAGAATTAATTGATGGGAATAAAGGATAAAAAGAAGGAAAAGTGATGTGTACTTGAAGCCGGAGTCTGGGATTCTAAGTGAGACAGCGGCAGTGGCCGATGAGCAAGAGATGAGTCCTGCTGTAATTATGTGCAGTACCGCAAACTGACTTTAGCTTGTCATTTTAACTGGGTGGTGAAAGCTGCAAAATAAAGACATTACCCCAATTTTGGTGGTGTAGCTGGAGGAGAGGCTAGGGAGTTTCCTCTCCTTTTTTACCCAGCAAACTAGCCCAGGGAGAACAAGTGCTACTTAGCATGCAGTGGAGCGGTGACTCATCTTTTCCTCCTTTGATTTATTCACATCATGGCTGAAATGACACGCATGTGTCTCACAATCCAGGGACTGACGTTCAAACCGGCCCCAGGTTGGATTTAAAGACTTGACACTGTCTGCTGAAGCCTTAATGCTCAATGGTCGATCGGTCATCAGTTCTAAAGATGAATGGTCTGCTGCTCTTGGTGGTCTGGATTGAATTAAGATCAACATGTGACAAAAACCACTCATCTTGTCATACAGCAGAATATTTCTATTAATCTGAATCTAACCTGCACTACATAAAAAAGCCCAGTGATTAAATATTTAGCAATGAACACCTGGCGAATTTTCGACTCTGGTGGAGCTGAAGGAATATTCCGTTTTTACACAACATCCTCGGAAAAATGACACAACCTGCGTCACATTTATCAGCGTAAATCGTCTGCACCATCTGCATCCCCGTGTCCCAAAAGGATACCTCCAACTTGCACCTTCTAATTAGTTGACACTAGATGTCAATCAACGCGAAATTAAGTCTCGACTACAGATGGTGTGAACCTAAGGAACAGAGAGCAAAGACTTGTTAAGTGCTAATATGAGAAATTGTAACACTTCATGCATGAACGTAGTCCTCAGAACACAGCAAGTCATGAATCTGTGTATGGCTGCGGCAGTTACTGTATATACAGTGAGTTCGAGCCGCTGTGAGATATTCATACAGGGATAAGTGCCAAGGTGGACCATGGCAGGAGTCCAATACCACTCATAAGGTAGCTTATTTCCTTCTGTTCTACTTGCCATTTCATTTCCAGCTGCACCATTGTCTAAGTGTGTGATTACCAAACAGGAAAGTGGCCATTGGTTTTCCTTGTCAGGTGCCCTGTTACTTAGAGAATAGACATAATTGAGACCTCAGCTGTGAAAAAGATTTGGACCGCAGCCCAGATGTTAGATTAACTTTCATCAAAGTCAATATCAAGTGATTATAAAAACCCACCCTCCGCCAACGCCCACTAGCTAACAAACCTAATTAAGTGGTGCCATTAGTGCCTGGGCGTTGAAATGAAATATGATTGAGGATGGGGCAAGATAATAACAAGGTGGGTAAAGAGGAGGATCCAGACAGCATTTCAAGAAAGGATCATTTTAACTGCACACAGACGTGCAGAGGAGAGAGAAGGGAAAGCGGGAAATAAAAAACCTCTGGCATCACGTCCCAAGAATGTCAGCAATGGGCTTACAGACCACATCCCAACACATAAGAGTCAGAGTCGGAATCACATCCAGACCTATAACAGCACTGGAAGAAAGAGAGGGATTGCTGTGGAACGCCTGAGTGGGAGAAGGAGGCCCTCTGACAGTCCAATGAGCATCCTCCCTCCACATCACATGACGCAATCCCACAAATGGTTCTGAAATTGTTCCATGCTGCCAAAAGTTTCTCTTAAAGGGAAAAAAGAGAGTGGGAGAAAGATTTAAAGGAGGAGAGAGGGAGAGAGAGGGAGAGAGAGAGAGAGAGAGAGAGAGAGAAGGCAGGGAGAAGTGAAGTTGTGGAGAGGGTTGGAGGGAGAAGGGAGAAAACATAAGGCGATGTGTTTTACTGCATACCTCGGGCTGGGTCACTACGAGTACAGAAGAGACATAAAACAAATCAGATCTGGAATGACCCGGGCTGCAGAGAGAGCTTGGTCTACAATGAAAGACAAGGGCTTGTGATTCACACACACAGAAGTACATTGAGGCACACATTAACGGCAGAGAAGAGCGTAAAAGGGAAATTTAAAAAGGAGGAGGAAGGTGGGGATGAAGGAAACAAGTGCCATTAAAAGAAAACATGATCTTGGATTTGTGACAGAGGAAGTTTAATTCAAATCTGGTTGGTGTTTAGAAATTTCCTTAGGAAAGAAAAAACAATACATGGAGAGAACAGATAGGAGAAAGGGAACAATAGACAAAAAGAGACAATGTGGACCTTACAACAACAAAGCAGACAAACTGAGTGTAATGCAGCTAAACAACTGGCTGAGCAGACTAGTCCAGTCCTGTCCCTTCGCTTCCCTCTCTCATTCTCCCTCCCGCAGCCTCCATGGGTCTATCTCATGCTCTTTTCCTATGATCACAGGGAACATGTTACAGCAGCAGTAACAGCACATGACAAGGTGACCTGTGCCCCACACAGGATGGGCTAAACTGGGGTGGAAGGGGTGGGGGGTCCTATGTCCCGTGTCCAACCCTATGGTCGGTCTCTGCACCACTCGCTCCCCCCCACACCCAGGCCCCAGTGCTGGCCTGCAAGGGGAGAGAGAGAGGCAGTGACGGCAGCCTGCCCCCTTATGCTGGGCCCCTTGCTGGACTCTGGAGAGGGGAAAGAGACGAGGCAGGGAGAGGCCCACTCAAACACACACCAAAAGTCCTGTTTATGTCTATGCTGAATTTGACAGAGAATGCACATTCTAAAGCACACGGAGTTGTGCATGCAGAAAGTCAACCGACCCGACAACAGACGTGTGGGTGAGGTGGGTGCAAACGCACTTAGCCCACAAGTCAATGTTATGTAACCGCCATAAAATGCTGTCTCTCTTTTGGGAAATATGTCTCTTAAAAAATATTTTAAATATAAGGTAAAATTTCAAATGAAAAGTGAACTTTTGAATAGTGAAAAATATGACTATATTAAAATCTTATTATCAATATGCTGCAATCCAGACTTAGAGTGACATTAATTAAAAAAGAAATGAGGATTTACTGTACATCCACTGGCCCATATATCAGTGACAGTGACATACATCTCGCTTTCCAAGAAGAATTCCTTCTGCATGACTTGCACTCCATATACAACAAAAATTACCTGTGTAATGTGTTTGACCCAGAAACCATCAACCATAGGAGGTAGTTGCGGACCGAAAGACATTAGGGGGAAGTTAACACTTCATTAGTCTCAAAGGCAAGTGAACATATGTGGCAAATAGCAAGCATGCTCAGAGTACATACAAGTAGGTCTATACAGTTAAGTACAGCAGCCTCTTTCTTTCTATAGGGTTACATGTGAGAGGAAGCGACCAATTACTGTAGTCACGAAAGGGGGGAGGGGTGGGGTATTTCACTATACAGGAGACCTAATGGACTGTACCATTACCATAGCACACAACTCCATGAACAACCTGCTACAGCTACAGTCAATAAAGACACAAAGTGAGCCCATGTTGGAGCTTCTCCTCCTGTGTCTGCAGACTTGGTCCTCATTTGGCTAAAGTCTCCTGTACTGTCCCAAATAACACAGGTTCCCTCGTAAATTTCCACAACATGTAAATTCAGAACATATGTGACCGTTGATCTCAAGTCGGCTGAGTTGTTGAGAAGGGAGACCACATTCATTTTTTTTTTTCTAAAAAGAGGCTGATATGAAAACACCAGCCCACCAGCTCTTTTCCATGAGTCAAACTGTTTCACAAACAGAAATGGATAGGTGTGAGAATTATAGCACTAAGCTCACTGGGAAAATAGGTAGGAATATATACCCCTTGCTGTTAGCTGTATTTGGTCCCTTCAGGATTACTTTTAAGTGATGAGCAGCAGAGACAGAGAAGCAGAGCTGGAGGCTGTTTAAATTTCAGACTTAAAAAAGACAAGACGTTCATAGTAATTAATGATGTCATTAACAGTGGCTCAGTTCTCTTGGTCTGTGAAGTGAGGGGTGAAGGTGTAAAAATATACTTGTAAAAATATCGTTAATTTTACCTAGCAACTGCGTGTGTTTGTGAACGTGACGGAGAACTCCTTCTAAGCTCATATAAATTGTTGTACATGATCTCATAGGTCCCTGCAGCTTATCACTATTTTATCATGTGTTCATTACAATCCTACAATTAAAATTTACAATATTACTCCTTGTTATTGACTAGTGACTAAATAGCGAGTAGATAAAATTTATGATGCATGGGGAGAATTTTCACTCTGTAACTGTATGATATAGTGTTCTCATTTGAACAGAAAACCTAAATACCTAAGGGACTAGATTGACAGGTTCTTTTCAGTCCTGCAGACTCCATCACACACGTCCTTTGGTTTTAGCAGTGTCACTGATTTATGTCACATCTTGGCGAGTCATATCAAGTTAACCAAAGTTTTACAAGAACTGTTGCAAGAAGAACTGTCATCACTTCAGTACACTGGCATTATAGTGTTATTAATTGTAATATTGACCACAGCTCACATATTAGATTTACATGATATTTACAGAGTGAATTTATTTCTAACAATCAAAGTGACATAGTTGTGAAATCAGGTAACAATCCCTGGAGATTTGTGCAAAAACTTCAAAGCCACTAAAGTTAAGGATTTCTCAACAAACACACTGAGGAGAGACAGTTTCACAGTGTGTGTTTGCAAAGACAGCAAACTATCAATCAACATGAGTACAGCACATCACCAGGTATGACTTGGAACCGGGAAAAAAAGTCTCACCTGAGGTTTTAGCATGCCCTTGTACAACAGGAAAGCCTTGAAACCTTTCTTCACTTTATCCCAAGTTGTTAATCCTGTTAAATACAAAAGCAAAATGGCATGTCGCAAGTCAGTGAGGGGGCCCATACCTGACCTGCAGTTGCTCTGTTTATGTAACACTGAATGGTTTTCAACAGAAACACATACACACACATGCACGCACTTCAGGGGGAATCATCACATAGCACAAGTTAAGCAAACACATTGATCAAACAACACACTCAAACTGTGCTAAACCTGTTTCTTCTGTGCTCTTGAGCAGCAGAAAACCACAAGTTCTCCAGTCTGGACTTTAGCATATTCCTCCTCCTGTGCAGGCGACTTTCATACCTCGGCTCAACTTTTCCCCATGAAGACCGTGGTCGCTCTTAATCCTCTTCAGTCGCCCTTTCTCGTCGCCTTCATGCTTCAGGCAAACCGGCTCCCCTCCATGTTGACCGGGGCAGCTTTGAGTCGGGGAGAGAGAGAGAGGGGAGGGAGGGGGAGACCGCGTTGTGTTCAACTCAGAAATGGAGAGGAGACTTGGGCAGAAAGCGTCAAACTCGTCCGCCCTTCCAGACGGAGCTGGTAGTAGCTAACGTTAGCGCGGCTAGCTGGCTGCCTATAACCCTAAAACGCGGCGCCAAGTTCGAGCAGCTTTTTAACCGTTTTGCGACCGCGGCCGACGAGCATCCGACGGGAAAACCGGCCGAGGTATCAGTGACGGGCGAACGGACGCGCTAACATGGAGAAAACTCAAGCACACCTACGGTAGATCCGACCAGAAATACCCCTCCTTCTCCAGGACCCAAATAGATGGCCATTACTTTTTGTTATGCACCGCCCCCCTCTTCAGGAACTCTACGGGAAAGAGGGATTTCCCCCCCGGCCCCTCCGCTAACCAATCATAGGAGGGCTCGACGTCGCTCCCGCCTCGCGATTGGTGACATTTCGGCCCAGCACCTCTCTGGTTGGTCGGCTCATGTGCCCGTAAGGCGGAGAGACGCCCCTTCAAACAGGGGTGTGTCGTGACGTCAGAGGTAACGGAGAGGTAAACAACTTTGACCGCGTGAGGTTTAAAGCAACAAAACGGCCTCTGGTCTCCGGATGAACGGGACCCGGTGTCGGGATCTGACATTAGATATAGTGTGGTGTCTCATTAAGGTGGAAACCGTCCGGATGGGGCCGTGTTTCTCTCCGTCTTTGTTTTGCAGCCGCACGCTGTAAAGAGCCTGTGTGTTAATTTTCAATAAAGCACAACGGCATCGCCATCGATAAGACGGAGCCGGGAAAATAACACGAGCTCCGTCCGCTGCTCTGTCTGTCATTTGGTGCATTTTGCTCCATTATTTCTTTGACATTTGTGCGAACGTGTGCACTGAGGCGTGTGTATGTGTGTGTGTGTGTGTGTGTGTGTGAGTCGGAGGGGTGTGTCTACTCTGCAGTACAGTGGTAGGCTGGGAGGCGATTCAGCTGCATGGCCATGTTGCCATACATTTGCAATGCATGAGAGATGGCCGAGTGTGCTGACGATTAAACTAGTCAAATGCTCGATCACACCGAGCAAACATGGCGGAGATTATTTCCCCTTCGCCAACATGAAATCTCTGTTTTTTTGCACCCACTTATTTATTTAGATGAAATTTGTTCATTCACGGTTTTGTGCACATAGGAGCTCTGGAACGTGGTGTACATGGTGTGTGTGTGTGTGTGTGTGTGTGTGTGTGTGTGTGTGTGTGTGTGTGTGTGTGTGTGTGNGTGTGTGTGTGTGTGTGTGTGTGTGTGTGTGTGTGTGTGTGTGTGTGCGGTGGGGCCAGTGAAGGGGGCCCGAGTGAAGGTCAGGGGTGTGTCTATAATGGTAAAGGCGACAGATACGTAAGGGGAGAGGGAAAGAGAGGAGGGCCTCATCCGGTCCATATATCCTCTTCCAACTAATCGTTCTTTACTCCTGCAGCAGCCTGAAAACAAGAGGGAGACCAGCACAGATTGGAAAGTGAATGCTGATCCTGTTTGTGCAAACTGATGAGAATTTCTTACCATATGACAGAAGCTGATTTCAAGCAGTGCACACTGAAATCATAGCTTTTACAAAAACATCTTGTTTTATAAATTTCAAAACCTTTCAGTGTTTAGTGTTACTGTTCTATTCCAACTCCTGTCTAATCTGTTTGTGCTGATTATTTTGGTTTTAAAGTTTTGAAAAAAATAATAATGTAAAACTGGACACAGCAATGCAGCCAAGTGCTTCAACAGACATTGAGTCAATGTCAAAAACAGATTGTAGCAACAGCCAAAAAGATGTAAGCTGAGACCTCAGTTTATTGCACGAACCCCTTTAACAATCTACAAAATGTATGAACAAGCTGTTCTGTTGATCAAGTGTGTATCAGGTGTTTTGCACTCTCACAGGCCCTCCATTTATCCCCTGCATTGATCCAGGAGTCAGCACAGTGCTGGAGCTACAGCGTGTTCTACACTGCTCTCTGAGTCCCCTGCCAGCTCTGCCCTGCCATCGCGACAAGAACTTTCACAACAAACATTCCCTAAATATTCCCGTCCACATTAGACAGTTATGCATTTTGTACTGGCTGTGTGGTTAAAGAGTACAGACCACTCAACAATTAGGGCCACGCCATAAAACACAAGCATGCATGTGCAAAGTTCATTGTCAGCTACAGACTTAGCTGTGTCCAATTCTGAATTCTGCCTTAACCTCAGCATCAGCATATCTGGAGCCCCCCGCCACCTTCGGCATGTGTCGCAAGCTCGTTGACTGTTGATTCATGTGCAGTAACTAGTAGTAAAGTGTGTGGGTGTTAGGTTCATGCCCATGGAGAGCTGATCCTTGTCCTGTGGCTTGGGCGCTCTCCAAGTCTGGCACCAGCTCTGGATCAAGCCGTTCAACTAACAGGGATTTATTCGGCTCCACAACACCCATGTCAGACATGTATCCCCGCCCGGCCATTTTGTGTCCTCAGATGCTCCGGCCCTACACTGTGAGCTGGCTGGCTGTGTGGAAACCAGGAGAGTGGAAATCATAAATCAGAAACACTTGACCCACTAAAACTATGGGAATTAGTATTCGTGGCACTGGTGCAGAGACATAAATAACTCGCATAGTAACAGAGCACATAATGACACACGCCTTCAGGACAGACACGTTTGACTTTGGGCTGTTCTGTGGTGCAAAGGACCTGCACAGGACGTGGACAGCTCACATCAACACACGTATTAGTATGTACATGCAAGCAGTAATATGGCTGCAGAACATCGATCGGTTATGGTGCATTATGACGTTATTTTGGCTGGAGTATGATGAACTAAAACATTAAAGATAAAGAAAACAACTTGCTGAAACGGGAGTGAGTGTGAGTGTTGTGCATGTGTAAAAATAAATAGTCATAAACAGCAGAAGGTTAACAGACATGAAGCAAGTCAAGTCAGTGAAAATGGATTGTTTATTATTGGACAAATCTACAAGCAATGTCACACACGTTCTCAATTTTACAAGGCTTTATCTGCACAGACACGTGCACGCACACACACACACACACACACACACACACACACACACACACACACACACACACACAGGTACAGGCAGATAAGATAAGAAATATGACAGCGACCCATTTCATCTCCAATAAAAAAATGACAACATGATCAAATGTCATGTGTCCACAGTCATTCTTGTCAATTCTCCATCACTTACATAAGGGTGGCTGTGCTGGTCTGTGGACGATCACAGAGCCACAGAGGGAAGCCCAGCTGCGCATCACACGTACCTGCCCCCCCCTCAACAAGCTGAACACATCCTGCATGTTTTAAAAATTACAGCACTATGTGTCTACAAGCTGTCACTGTGTCCACAGCTGATGTGAGCAGAGCCCTCAGGTGCACCACCCCACCTGAAGCACAGGAGAGCATCTCTGGGCAGCCTGTGAGAGCGAGTGCTGATCAGCTGGCAGATATCCTGGTGGATACACTCGATCTTCTCCTGCTCCACTTTGTAATGTTTGAGTGCAATACAGCCTGTCTTCATGTTGTGCCTGTGAAACCCAGGATATCCTGCCTGAGGGACCCTGTTCCACTTATGCCTGTCATCATGAGATGCCTCGGGCTGCCGCTCAAAACCCACAAAGACTCACTTCCCCCGAGCAATGGAGACAGCCTGCAGTTTGCATGGAGCAAATAGATCAACGGAGGATCACCTGAACCTCGCATTTGCCCCGTCGCGTTCTGACACGAAGAGCAAATGTGTGAGAATACTGTTGATTAGAGCACAGCATTCAATATAGCTCTCCTCATCCTCGGGGAGCACGTCCGAGCAGCACAGTGAATCCTGGAATCGCTGACAGGCAGAGCACGGGTGGTGAAGACTGGCACTTTCTCCGCTCATTCTAGGCACTCAAGCCCATGCAAGTAGTCCCTGATCACACATCACTGTGTGGCACTGCACAGCCCCACTTTCATCAGTTGGAGAATGACACCACAGCTATCAGCATGCTCACTTACAGAGTTTTCATTAGGGGGAAACAGAAAGTCTGATTATTTGTGGCTTCAGCAACAACTTGATCTCTGTAACAGTAGCATATGTGCAAAACAAGTGCAAAGCAAGGAATAACAGGTTTCAGGTAAAAATACATTTATAATACGTCAGTCTTGATATATATAGTTAGTTGTTTGTGGCAAAAGTAAATTCATGGCCAGTTACTAATAAACAGATTTAAAAGTAGTCACATGACAAGAGCACATGGTTCTGTGTGTGAATATAAACATGGTATTTGACAGTGACAAGTCTGCAAACAAGCCAGAGGTGTGTTGCTTAAATATGGCGCCAGGAAAAGGAGGTGAAGGAGATAGCAAACGCCCATTCTCTTCAATATTCCTTTAAGTGAAGAGAGTCTGCACTTTTAAGTCCCTTTGCCAATGCTGAGTAAAGTTGACATGTAAATTTTGACATGGCGCCGTGGATCCCCGCTAACTTCTACAGCGTGCTATACTCAGAGTATCTGCAGCAGCTGCATCACTGTATGGCGTCCGAGCTGCGCCACCCTCCACTGTAAAGCTGTGCAGCAGGTGATGTAAACAGCATAGTTTCTCACAGGCAATAAACGGCCAACCCTCCAGGACATTTACCACAGGAGACACTTGAAGGAGGCCCACAAATCATCCCAAGCCACAAACTATGCAGTCTTTTACCCTCTGGAAAACATTACCAGAGTATTATTTCCAGAACCAACCGGTTCAGGACAGCGTTGTCCGCCATGCCATCAGACCGTTAAATTTATAACAAAATATCACTTGCTCACATTCTGACTTAACTGCTTCCACTGGACAGTTTATACCATTTGTAATAATAGAGTAAACGCTCTCTCTCTTCTCTGTATGTACTGTTTTAGACTGTTCGGCAGTTTGTAAGTTTAAGATAAGATATTCCTTTATTAGTCCCACAATAGGAGTATTTCAGTCTTCAATCGTCCTGTACTGCTCTATAGTGTGAGGTAGTATTTTGTTTGAGTAATGGTTTTAAAAATTAAATTAAATTAAATTGAATTTTAATGCCATAGCTGACCCAGCCAACTGATTAAATTTAATCTACAGCCTTTAAATGTAGTGGAGTTTATGGCTGTCTAAAATGTAGTGCGGTAAAAAATATTAAGTTTCACAAAATTTAATGATTGAAGTTTAGCAGAAATACTTCATAACTCTACTTCTAAAGTTCCTGAGTAAATCTCATTTTCAGCCTTAATGTAAGTCTTAACAATATACAATCTATAGAACAATCAGTCTATTATCAGGCTTTTCTTCTCAAAGCATTAATTAAAAAGTCATGCAAATAGTTTCTTTTAATTTCATAAAGGCAAGTATGTGGGAAGCTTTATTTTTTTAACTATAATTTGAGTAAATGGTACACATACAGTACACACAGAAGTAGTTTTAATGTGTGACTAATGGTTTAGTATTAGTACCGCGTGGGCTCACGAGTTTTTACTCAAACAAACAGATATCCTTTAAGTTTTGTATTGCAGAAAATCTTGAACATTGTTGGGATTCCTTTGTCTTCTTCAAATATTTACTTAAGAGACCAAAGGTTATTTTTCTTTTTTATAATTCCTCAGAAGACAGTCGAGAGGGGGTGGAAGCTGTTCCTGGACTCCTACAGTTCTTAGACTTCATAAGGTACAAAAATAACAGGACTTATTGAAAACAGGTATTACAGTGGCTCGTGGTGGAGGAAGTATTCAGACTCCTTTCTTTAGTAAGAGTACAAATACCACACTGTAAAAAAATCGCTGTTATTTAAATACAAAAAGTACAGAAGTATTATCAGGACAATGTAATTAAAATATCAAAAGTTAAAATACTCAATGCAGAGAATTTTCCACTGTGAGTCTATAAAGCATATATATGACTATATGATATATTCTTAGATTATTATTCCTCATGCATTAACATTTAAGCAGCATTTTAATGTTGTAGTTAGTTTAGGTGGAGTTCTTCTAGTTCTAATATTTCTAATTGAACTATTTTATATTGGACTGGAACTAATGATTGTTTTCATTATGGATTAATCTGCTGGTAATTTTCTTGATCAATGCATTTATTCTATATTATAGTCATAATTTCACACAGCCTTAAAATGTCTCATTTTGTCTGATTAACAGTCCAAACCTCTAAATGATTCACTTTATTGTATTTTAAGAAAAGGAAAAGGAGCAAATTGTCACATTTGAGAAGCTGAAATCATGAAAAGTTTGAGGCATTGTTACATGGAAATGATTGAAACAATTTACCAGTTAAAACTTTTTGTTCACTGATTCAATATTTTGACAATTGATTAATCAACTAACTGAAAATTAACAAATCATTTATTTGGATCCTGTTTTCAAAGTCCCTCATGTGTTTCTTTTTCAATGTCAAATCTTAAATTGTAAAGTTACTAGTAAGCACAGCTTTAGAATAATTGTAGTGAATTAAAAAGTAAACTATTGCATGTATGTGAAATGTCTGTTCTGAAATCTAGTAGGATGAAGTAGAAGTACTGTAGATGTGTCATGAAATGGAAATACACAAGTACAAATACCTCAAAATGGTACTTAAGTATAGTACTAGAGTAAATACAGTTACTCTCCTGCAGTTGTTACATGAGCCTGTTCTCATATTTATTTGCTCTCATACCGAGGCTGTACTGTTTTTGCTCCAGAGGCTCTCTGGGAGCTGCAGCATGGAGATCTGACTCCACCTGAAGACAACCATGATCTATTAGAGTCCCTCTAGTTCCCTCTTCTGGGAGGGTGAAGCACAACATGGCCACTAATCACCCATTACAGCACTGCACCATCACACATGGCTCCCTGGGCTATAACACCTCTACAGTGCTAAATCTTACAGTGCTGCACTTTTCAAAATGGCCCAGAGGAAGTCGGCCATGAACCCCTGAGAGCCTGCTGATGAAATGTTCCTATATGCAACCGGTTGAGCTTGTTCCAAGCAATCACACCAAAGTGAAGTCTTTATTGTCCCTCAGCCACAATGGAAAAAAAGACCTCACAGTATTATTGTGTATTAAATTAGTGACAACCAAGTCAACTGGATAAAGTGTTGAGAGTAAGGCTAGAGTTAGAACCTGCAAAACAGCCGGGAGCGAAAACACTTTAGCAACGGGTTAATTATTGGATCCGTTGGAAAACCTAATGATAGAGTCTTGGTTATGTTTAATGCACAAACCAACCAACCACATTCACACAAGCACAACACAAACAGACTATTGGCCCCTGGGTAGCTCTGGGACCCAGCAACACAGGAGCATAGGGGGTCACTATGAAGCACCTATTTTTTTCTAATCAATTGTTCTTTACACATTTTTTTACGAGACTCCTGTCATTTTTCAAAGGTGACTGCAATAATTATAGTCCAGCCTACAGTTAGTGCATAAAGTCACATAAAAGATAAGACTACAAATAGTTTGACACCTCTTGTCAATGATGCAATATAAACTTTTATTTTGAAAACAAAGCTCTTATTTTGAGAAACCAAAGTCGGATCAGGGTTAGCTAGCTAGCAGAGGAGCTCATGGGGAGTAACTGACGTGACTCTGAGCCTTCACTGTTATATTTGATATGTTTTTTTTGGTATGTCACGCATCGGCAGGCTCTGTTAGACAACCGTGGTCGACTGTCTGCAGCTGTAGATGGATGCGTATGTTTATATGATTGCCTTTGTCTAAAACCAGCGAGTTTCGTTAGCTTGCCAGAGTTAGCAAGGTTAGCTTTAGTAAGCTACCTAGCAATGGCGAAACACGACGTAGTTGTCACTCTGTTTGAGAGTTAAACCTCCCTAATAGCGAACCGCCTTGTAAGACATTACCAGAAATATAATATTCTTAAAGAAGAACAAATTAGATTGAGAAAGGTGAAAGTCACAGAACGCTCGGTTTTCCCTTTGAATACAGTTCTGTGGGGGTGGTTAGCGTAGCTGGTCCCATGGTGTAATGGTTAGCACTCTGGACTTTGAATCCAGCGATCCGAGTTCAAATCTCGGTGGGACCTCATCCTTTTATTCTGTCATAACCTTATAGAAATTAAGTAGCAGCCACCACAAAACTAGGAAGACAAAGAAAAATGATTTACGATGTATCAAGCTGAAACATGTAAGTATAGGGGAACTGAAGATTATTGTTATTTGTGTGTAGTATGAGAAGAAGAAAGATTCTGAGTTCAAATGAAAGATGTTTATATTTCTTTCATATCAGAGCTGAAGTGAATATGAACTTCAGGAGAGGAAGGGACAGCGTGTGTCTGGAGGATGAGATAAGACGAAATGCTTGTGCTATTTCAAAGTGACAACCTGAGAAGATGTGGACAATCATACACAAAGCCAAGTGTTGCACTCAATTTAATCACATTCACCACCTTTACCTGCTCTTATCAAGCAACAAAAAAGATAACAAGAAATATCTGATTTGGTGTGTGAACAAGTTATATCTCAAATTATGTTTTACACGAAGCCTGTAAATGATGAAACATACACTTGCAATTGATTTCATTTTATTAAATTTCCTGTCAAATGTGACATATACCATTCTCACCACCTCAGAGGACTAAAATATATTACTTCTTTTACATAAAAATCCATTATGAAAAATAATGATTGTGCTTAAGTCATCTAAATACGGTTTATAGAAAACACACAAATACCAAACAACAAAAATGTATTGATACAAAAAACATAAAATCAAACATTCAAAATTTCTTTACACAATTATGAAGTCTTTGGCTTTAAGTGAAACTGCGCTCGAAAAGCATAACTCACTCATTATGTGTTTTTTCAGTGGGTATTGGTTAAACAGGGACATAAATGGGGCCAAGACTAATCTGTGATATGGAGAGACTTTTCTTCACTGGCTCTTTTTAGAATGACAGTCCTTGTGCAGACATTGCACGTTTTCTCATTTAAGAACGTCCTTTGAGTCTATTTTTAACATTTTAACTTCACAAAGAAAGGATTTTTATTATTTGCAGCTGCAGAAAGGTTTTGTCCATGATCTTTTAAATTATATTTGTTAATTCTGTTTTAAGCCTGACCTCCCTTTTTACTTGCTTATGTAGTTAGTAGCTACATAACATTTTGTTAAATCCTCTATCTGTGTGTGTATTTTAAATTCTAGTTAAGTTAAGCACAATACACTTCTATATCTGTGGTTGTCACGTCAACCAAAATACACTTCAATAATATATTTGTCATGGGAATAAAATGCTGATTGTTGCAAGCATGTGTGTGATCACTGAGTTAAAATGCAGCCAAAGACACTTGGATAATCCAAATACATCATCTCTGTCTTTCATGAAATCACTTCCTCACATTGCATAAGGACCAACATTGCAATAATGCCACTTCTTAAAACATGACTTTTACTTTCTACTACATTGTTGAAGACCATCACCGTTCATCCTTCCTTAGTTTTGAATGATGTATAAACTTTAATACAAATAACAGTGGATTGTCGCTCGCGCAGCTCGTGAGGTTTGTTGCACATGAAACTGGATGACAAAATCACTTTATCAACAGCAAAAAACCAAAATCTGTTATTTCAATCTCATTTGGCAACAAAATTAGGTCAGTCTTTGGCTTATTGTACTATTCTCCTCAAACTGTGTGCTCTGTAAACTGACATCTAAACAACACTTTGCCCTCCAGAGAGCTGAGCTGTCAGAGCTGGATTCTGTTATAGAAACAGAGCAACAGTGTAGATACATACACTTCATTAAAAAAACGTGTCAAATGAAAACCAGCATCTCCTCCAGAACAGTCCAAGGCTTTCAGATTCTCCTGCTCTCTCATCTGTGCAGCTGTGGCCCCAGCATGACTTTGTTGATGAAGTTGACGATGGCCACAGCTGGCTGCTCGGGGTCCATCTCTGCAAACAGGTGGCACACGTTCTCCGTGGCGCTGCCCGTCCGCCTCGCCACGAAGCCGAACATCCTGCAGCAAAAAGCACACGCCACAGGTCAAACGACAGGAGAGCAAATAATACTGGACACAACTTGTTTGTCTCGAGAAGTCAGAACAACAGATCTGAGTGTGATTGTCATGCAAAGGAGCACGTTGTACCAGTCAATAGAAAAACACACAGTGACGCAAGCACTTACTTGCTGGACGTGCTATCAGTGTTAGTCCACCTGAAGCACGGGCACACAGATAGAGACAGAGACAGAACGTAGGAAAACATGAATTACAAAAGCCATGGAGACTATTTTCTACAGACAAGGCACTAACTATACCTTCACCTGTCAGAGTAAAAAAAAGCAGACACGCAATTCACAGAGAACTTATATTTATAAAATATAAGTCAATACAGAAAGTATTTGTGCAGCAGCAGCAGCAAGCGCTCAGATATCACTGCGTTTACTGAAGATAATCAGCAGTCACATGTACAAACACATACAGTTTTTTTTTTTTTCAGAATGTCTCAGTGACCCACCTCTGGTCCTGGGGGTCCAGACTGCTGAAAGTCACACTGCTGATTGGGTAGTGTCTCCTGAAAAAAAGCCTATGGAAACACAAACAACACTGTGACTCGTCTGTCTTTGGCATCAGCTTTAAGAATACTGTGTGTAAAGATCCATTCAGTTGAAAATGTGATGATGTTGCTGAGAAGTGAGACTGCTGTTTCTGAGCTGGACCTTCTTTTGCTGTCCGTCAGAGTGATGCCCTGAGCAGACACTTTGAAGTGGACCACTGTCGCTGCCGGACGTGGACTCAGAGCCAAAGTGCACTTGGATGCCTTGGAAATGGCCTCGGGCCCCGTCAAGGACTCGGTTTCCACAGAGTTCAGGTAGAGCACATTACAAGCTTGTTTATGAGAGAGATGAGAAAATATGGATCAATATAAAAAATGTGTCCTTGCAGCTCAGTCCTACTCAAAGCTTGAGCAGCCCCTGCTGGTTAAAAGAAGAACAGCAACTAGTGCACTGCAGTCAGTGTCGTGCAAGTTACTGACAATTACTAATTACTTACAGTTTCTAGTTACGTCTCTCAAAAGTAATTACGTTTCTTTAGCATATAATGCAAATTGTTGCATATAATTAGTTAGTAGTTACTGAACTGACTTGCAAGACAACAAGTAACAGACCTATTTAAATTTCAGTAATCGTAAGTGTGATGTAATTTGAAAAAAAAAAATTGTTACATGTCTAATTTATACATAAAGTAGTGGAATTACAGTAACACCTTACTCCCAACACTGACTGCGTGTGATTGGTCCTCTCTGTGGAAGTTCATATAACAATAGAATGACCAAAAACCAGACAAGCTCATGTGCTACCTGCTCCTTGTTTGAGGAGGTTGGCCGCTGTGCTGGTGTTGGTTGCACTCTGCATCTCCTGAAGCTCCCCGACCAGGTCTGAAACATCAGAGTCTTCAGTTACATAACAGTCCTGTGTGAATTATTGAGAATCCAGTCTGTGACTGTTGTAACAACCTTTGAAGTGTTTGGTTGCTCTCTTCTAATAAATATATCTTAACTGAAAGGGTACGTATTTAATTCGGGATTTGAAATCATGACATCTAAATGTGGTGGCAGTGATTTTTTTTTTTTTATATATATACCTTTTTCTGGGATGCGAAGGGCACATGGCAGAGAGATGGGAGTGATTGAATGCTGGTACACCAGGGCAGATAAACTTCCTGAGACAGAGAAAACAGACATATGATTCTGGCAGATTAGAAGGCATTAAAAGAAAAAAAAAACTGACTGTGAAGGAAGTAAATTATAAACCAAAAACCTTTTTCGAGGTTTACAGGTTGAAGTGATCAGTTTCAGTAACTTGTACATAAGTAAACATGTGAAACATATTGTGGCAGTTAACTGACCGAAGTAGGACTCGTTCTGACAGCCCTTGATCTTCACTCCCCGTGGCCCTGTCTCGATGAGGAAGTGTCTCACCAGCTGTTCCAGAGGATCCCCTGAGAGAGAGGGGAGGCAGAGAGGATCAGAAATAAGGCAGCCTATCTTGCTGCAGAGCATATTTTATAGTGATACATGAACAAAAACACCAGAAGTATAAGATTCTGACGGCTGTAAGTCGATCAAAACCACAGTGTCAGTTCTTTATTTGATCACGACAGTGCCTCACTTGTGTTTTTCATTTCATACATAAGTAAATCAAAATACAAAAATCCTTGTGGCAGAAACATTATATAACATCGCAAATGGAACATCTTAAATGAAAATTAACAATGTAAAGCAAATCTCATGTGTTGGATCAGAAACGATTTCATAAGTAATTAAACTATATAAAACCTGGATCGGTTGTTTTCTATGATTTTGTACACTTATTTGCCTCCATGTATTTTCTTCATCAACCAATCAGCATCATTTCAGATGTTCAAACAAAGACTTAGTAGATGAATGGAAATAGTTCAATTAATCAACCAATGAAGTACTTAATACTAGTATTACATTTCTATACATAGTTTGTTGAATGGGCGTAAGATGTGATTTGACTGGTGCCAAGAAAAACACAACCTTTCTCACAGCAGGCAGTTCGGCTTGTAATAGTAGAAAAGGCACAGGTGTTAATGATAACATTAATGATGACTCTGTTCTATTTAAGTGTCAAAGTAAGCCACGACGTTGTGAGAGTTTACATTTACATGCACACTGTTTTTCTAACACTATTAAGAATATTCAAAATTTTAACCAACACATTTTGTTTGGATATTCTGAACGCAGGATTTTCCAATTAAAACATATAGCGATATAACTCTGGAGCAGTTTTTGGACACATACCAGGACCATGATACTGAACTGAAACAGCCATCTGTAATTTTTTGTGCACCTGTGCTTTTCCTACAGTGACATTCATAAATACCTTTGCTGCCAATGATGTTGGCATTAGGAGGTGGGGTGGCCACCTTGAGGGCCAGGCCGTAGGCCCCCTGGAAGGAGTTACTGTCTCTGATGAGGAAAGTTCCCGGGTCCTTGTCCTTCAGAACAGCTATGGCTACAGTAGAGAGGACACATGAGAGAAGAGGTGTTGTAGTGCAGAATAAGAGACGCAACAATAACGATATGTTGGTTACACAGTGGAAGTGAAGACTGGATTGTTTCATAATGAAAAACAGAAACACATATCCCATCCTTCACTCTGGCCCTCACCTTGGTCTCTGGAGATGCCTGGTTTGTACCAGTACTTGGAGCTGTCCTGGACAAACTTCGCATTGACTCGGATGTCTGCCTCCTCCCGACAGCTGTGAGCAGACCCCCGTCTCTGCTCGCCCACAGACGGAGAGAAAGTCACATGGTGAGTTGGCGAAGGAGCCGAGGAGGCCCGGAGGAGAGAGTTGTGTCCGTTCAGGGATCCTGGTGTGCTTGAAAGTCGTTTCTTCTCAGGAAGCGGGGGCTGGATGGCGGGGATGGTGACTGCAGTGTACCCAGTGTACGGTACATGAGGGACGTTCAGTAACGGGTAGTAATAAGATGCTAAGGGGAACGTCGGTGTGTGGTAGCCGTCGGGGACAGGTGAGGGGGGTTTGACGTCTCTGTCCGGAGACAGTCTGTGTCCTGCTGTGTCTGCAGCTGAGGCGGAGCGCTGCGGAGAGGACTGCAGGTCTGGGGAGCCGACAGGAGAGTTTGGGGAGGTGGTGGAAGGAGTAGAAGTCAGACTGGCAGAAAGGTTCATGGAGGCACCTCTGCTGCTGTCAGATGGGGTCTCATTAGGAAGGGTGGAGCCGTTCAGCTGCACCTGGACCGGGCTGATGATGACAGTGGCATAGCATGACGTCTGTAACTGGTTCGACCCGTCTGCGCTCCCTGTGATCTTGGACGCTCCGAGCTGACAGTCAGAGCTCAAACTCTCACTCGATGGTTGTGTGGAGTTCGTGGATGTGTTGGAGCTGTGACTTTCTCTCTGTGCTGCTGTGAGAGTGTTTGACTCCAGGTGTGTCGAGGTGTCTTGGCTTTTAGAAGGGCTATCAGCAATTACACTGAAGAGAAGTATGGGAAAAAAATCATTATCTACAAATCTGGATGAATGTAATTATTTTAGTAGATGTGAAAAGGGAAGTTCCACCCACCTGTCCTCTGTGTGTGAGGGACTGCTGCTGCCAATGACTGTGTAGTCGTGATCAGAGTCCACTCCAGCTGTGCTTGACTGAGCAGTGCAGTCCGATCTACCCTCTGAACCCTGGGACGTGTCGTCCTCAGCCTCAGCCATGGCCTTCTCCACTTTGAGAAGTGAGAGAAAGCCAGATGAGATGAAGAAATAACAAAGAAATGAATAAAGAGAAGTGATGCAAGAACAAGTTACTTCATTGTAATGAAACAGTCCCGACAGAAACATTTACCTTTGTGATGCTCAGCCTGCTCCTGGTCTCTGGATCCAGAGGGGGTCTCGGGCAGCCTGCCTCTCCCAGGGGAGGGGCTACTAGCGGGCAGAGGTGAGGCGGATCCAGAGTGGTACCCTGAGGCGTACCCTCGGCTCTCGTGGCTCTCAGCGGGGGATGACTGGTAAGGAGAGCAGGGACAGGAGTGGCGAGGCTGAGGGGGGGTGTGGTACCCACTGCTGGCTCCGTCCCGCACATCCATCAGAGACTGGGGGCTGGGGTAGCCCTGGTGAGGTCCCATGGCGTATCTGGGATGCTCCGGGTTTGGACCCTGATCCAGAGCGGAGTGGCAGATGTGAAATGCGGGCACGGCTGATTTGCACGGCCAGACTTCGGCCTCTCTCGCCACTTCCCATGGAGTGTCACTTTCCCACAGCGGAGGCACCTCTCTCTTTCGTTGTAGCCCTGCTCCTTGGGACCAGTGTGGGTTTTCTGATTGGTCAGGGTGCAATGGGTGGAATGTTCTAACTGAGGCGGCCTGGTGGTCTCGCCTACTGGAGCAGTCCCGACACAGGCAGGCAGAGGACGATGGCGCTGGCGAGCTGAAGAACAGTTCCCTGTACGGACTGGAGGGCAGTGACTGGTGGGAGAGATGAGGGGCTGGATTATGGCTGGAATAATGGAAGAGGTGACACTCTTCTCCAGGGCACAGTCTGTTTGAGGCTGGGAGGGTGTGGCTGTGTGGGTGGGTGCGTTCAGGGCTGGAAAAAGGGTAGCAAGGCCTGAGGAGACAGGGTAGGGGCGGGGGCGGGGCTGGGCGTTCCCATGGTAACTCTGGTAAAGGATGGGTGCTGTGTCGATGGCAGAGGTCCATGTGAGTGGAGTGAGGAGGCGGGGACACAGATTTGGACGGTAACGCCGGCAGAGTCTGGCTCTTTGGGTGGCTCTTAATGCTGCTACAACGGGCGAGACAGTGGCCGTTAGAGAGGCAGGACTCTCGCTCCCTCTCCCATCCCATATCGCCACATTTTGTAACTCGACCGCAACACGAGTGCTCTCGCCTCAACCCCCCCGGACTTGACAGGTCTACGTCATCTAAAATTGCTGTCTCTCTGTCCTTTTCTTTCCCTCTTGCTCTCTCCCTGGCTCCGTCTTCCCCCTCTCCTCTCCTTGGTGGACACTCAGAGTTGTCTTTTTCTGGGCGGGTTGTGGCCTGGGGGGCGTCCTCCAGTTGATCAGAGGGGACGGAGGAGCGGCGAGAGTCAGAGCTGTAGCTGAGAGTCGGGGGCTGGCTGGGGGTTTGAGGCTGGACTGTCGGGCTGCTGGTGAGGCAGCCGTTGGGCGATGCTGTTGAGGCAGTGGAGCCCGGCCCCCGACGCTTCCTCACCTGGGCGTAGAGGCTTCCATCCAGAGGGCCCCTCGTATGAGAGATATCTGGTAGAAACAAGATGGGAGCGTGATGCGGTGATTGATTTTACACCTGCAATGTAAATCTCTGGTGTTGATTCTGATTACGTGTGTGTGTACGTGTCTTACTTTCCATGCTGTCTTGGTGGTGCAGGTTGAAGTTCTCATAAGAATCCCACCTGACCACAGGGTCGGAGGTGTTGTAGTCCACCTTGATGGAGGCGTCATTCTTGCGGTATTCTCGACCTTCTTACGCAGACATTTTGAAATGAAGCAGATGAAAATGTTAAACAAAAGGCATCAAAGCACACAGTGACAGGCAGACAGTTGATAATATTCACCTCTCATTTTTTCCGGCCCAGTGGAGAAGATAAACTCGACTGTAGAATCTGGAGGGAACCTGTCATCTACAGGAAGACGAGCATAAAAACAATGACTAAAATATCCAAACCGTCTCTGCACCAGCAGAGACTGATGAAAACAGTGACAGGAAAGTGTGATCTGTGAGGTGGAAATACCAACGTTAATAAATAATTGTACTCGTGTTCACTCTTCATAATGGAATCAGAGCAGAACACTTCAAAGGAATGTAATCTGAAAGTTTTCTTCTTACTTTCATGCAGGAGTGTGGGTAATATTATTCATACATTCTATGCATGCATCAGCATGTAGCACTTAGAACAACTGTCATGAGGCTGCTGCTCACTGAGCCGTGTACAAGCATTTCTGTTTCATCTGAACCGACACTGTCATTTTATATTTGTCTCAAAAAACACACAAACACCACAATGCTCTGGAAAATAAGTGGATCTTAAATTATACAGCCTTAAGATAAGATAAGATACGATGAACCTTTATTCGTCCCACAGCGGGGAAATACAGAAATCATTTCAGGGAAGCAGCAGAAAGATACAGCAGGAGGTTTCCATTTGTTCATTCAATATATATATGTATATGTATATGTATATGTATATGTATAGTGTAAACAGCCTCCAGCAGTGATGTCGTACTATGGTATGTAGTCGACTCTCTTCATGACTGTGAACTGAAACTGAAACTGAAATGTGCTCCTACTTACTATTCCAGGCATTTCCTAAGAAACCACAGAGCTGCTGTTATACCTGTGCAGGCCAGGTCCAGCTCAGTCTTTCCAAACCACAGCTGGGCTCCGTGAACAGTGCAGGTGTGGAACTGGACCCTGAACACCACCTCCCTCTCTGCCGCTCGACTCCGCCGGTGGTAGCACTTCACCTGCAGGGAACGGTGCCGGAGAGAGAGCGACCGTCTCACATCAAAGGTCTCAAAATACTGATGTTTTAGTCGACAAGTCTGACAAAGTAGTGAAAAAGATTTTCATTTGCTCTGTGATCCATGCTCTGTTTTGTTAGATGGGATGTCTTGGGTGCGTGTTGCTGCCGTGGCAACAGATTAACCTCTGAGATAAAGTAAGTACCTATGTTCCTTTTGAAGTCACTGAGGGCTTTGAATGTTTTCACCCTCTCAAAGAGACATGCAAGACAGTGCAAGACAATAATGAAGCACGTTCAGGTTCATCGTCAACAGAGGATTTGCAGCTTAAGTGGTTTAAAAATAATCAAGCACTTTTTAAAGGCAAAGTTACAAAAGTGTATCAAAGTCAGTTAGAAAAAAAAAAGCAGTTTAAATGAAATGAAAAGACTTTGACTACAGGACTAGTTGTTACAGTGATGTACTGTATATATAGAAAGTATTTAAATCAAAGTAAGGTTTCAGATGAGTAATGCACAGTTCACTACATGTATGCTATTTCTCACCATGATATCCCCCTTTAATAACAGGGCTGGCTCCATAGTCACACACAGCTTCCTTGCCCTGGAGCTCTGGGGATCACTGGACACACACACACACACACACACACATGAGAAACCAGCCACATACATAAAACCAGTCAAAACATGTCTCAGTTGGCTAAAACAGTGGTAAACAGCATCCTCCTCAACATAAGCACAGAGCAGCGACGCCTAAACACAGACAGGGGCCTGTGTAGACGACATCTGTCAGTGGGACAGGGGAGGGAAAGATGTCTGTCTGCACACACTGTGGCACAACTGGACTCACTAGACGCCGGAGGTGTAGACCAGCTGGAGAGACTGGTAGATTTTCAGGAAAGGGTAGAAACCTGCAGATACAGAAGGAGGTGATGGAGGAAAACAATGGGAAGGTTCAATAAGCAGGGAGTTACCATAACAACACTGTGAGTTATTATAGAAGATGAGTTGGTGTAAAACTCACCTCCCCCCGTCTGGAAGTTTGGTAGTGAAGGAATGAGGACCTGGTGGAGGAACAGAGGGCTACTGTTCATTTTAATGGTGCTGGACAGCAAGCCCCCGAAGTAGTAGATGTACCTGAAATGAGGAAACGATGTGATGACGGATGTGATGCCGTGCGGCAGAGGAGGAAATGCAAGAATGTGTGAGTGTGTCGCACCTGTTCTGAGAGGGCTGGAGGGAAGAGGAGACTTTATCTTCACAGAACTTTCTCATGGCTAGTGTGGTGAGAGCCTGGTCCGCTCTGTGGACACAAGCAGAAGTGTGTTAATACAAGCTTTACGCTGGGAGTAAATCATGACATTGGTCACCAGTTTATTCCACAACTAAAATCAAGAATCACTAAAGACAATGATCGAGGGCTGGAACCATGAAACAGTCGATTAAACTGAAAATGAATCAGCATCAAATTTGATATATTGAATATTTGCAAGTCATTTTAGTCTGATGATGAATAATTAATCTACTGATTAATCGACTTAATTGTTACTTTAGTTGCAGTCACACTGTGATCAAATTGACCAAACTCTCACTGCATTTTACAGATTAAGTCAGTTATTATAAGCTTTGGTTTTGAGAAGAAAGAAGAATGAAAATTGTGTGATTAATTCGATTAATTTTTTTAAAATCGATTGACAGCCCTAATCTTTACATTGGTTGGTGTGTGGAGTGCCTGAATGATGCGGATTACCCAGCTGATATCTTGCTGTAGTGCATGTAGGCGGCCACGATGACCCCCGTCTTCCCTTTGTTTCCCTGTGAGAACGCAGATCAAAGTGACGATGAAATAGTTTTCTCAAACTGTTGTGCATTTTTCACAGCAAAGCCAGCAGATGTGGATCCAGGTGGCACTGACCTTGCAGTGGAGAACCACCACATTGTTCAGGTCAGAGGTCAGCCAGGTCTCCATGGCTTTACAAACGGCACAGATCCTGTCCAGGGGGGGGGCGTGGAGATCAGGCCAGCCGTAGTCCTGCACCTGAAACACAGGAGACGTTTCAAGTTCTGGATTCAGATCAGCCAAAACTTTCCATCAGCCTTGAAAAGTGATCATGTTCATAGTTTATGTGTCTGAGCTCTGTGTCTGTAATCAAAACAGTGTGTGAGCTGTCGTACCTTTGGGTTCAGTCTGGTGATGTCATGTCTCTTCTCTGATAAATTTAGAAGCTGGAAAAGACAGAGACCCATAAGAAAACATGACTAATCTATTTTTACACATAAACCACAAACTGAGCGAGAAACATGGCAAAAATGCATTCACAGGAAACAGAATATGGTCATTAATAGTCCCTATTAAAACAGATGAGGACTTAAAGCCACAACATTTCTGGATAGTCTCACAAGTAAAACAATTTGTTTAAATGAAAATAAAACATATTTAGTCATCTGACGAGACAAATGACAACATCAGGTTTAAATTCTTTCAGTTTCATGACGAACCATGAACTTGTCCTGGTGCTTGGATTTAAGCATGGAGGCCACTTCCTGTAGGTTTCTGCGGTACCGCTGCTCCTCCAGGTCCGGCAGGAAGAAGACGGAGATGATCCTCTCTGTGATGTAGGTCAGGTCAAAGTCATAGTGGCGCTCCATCACATGCTCCATCACTTGTTCCACACTCTTACTCCTGGTCAGAGTGAGAACGATCAGGAGAACGAGACAGTCTGAGCTCCTTCATGGTTATCTGACTGCATGTTTATTTCTCTACATATCAAATATAATTTTCTGTTGGCTGATGTGTTATTCAGACTTTTTGGTACCTGGGTATGGAGCCTCTCTTCTTCTGTGATGTTGATTTAGTGGAGCCGTGCTGAGGAACAATCAGAAAAGATCAACTCTCCTGCAATGACTGATTGTATTATATTAAACTAAAGCTATGTGCACGCTTACCAGGTCAGGTGCTGATGTACAGGTGGGAGTCACCTGAAAGAAAATGAACACATGGTTGGGTTTTTGCAGCAGTCACATATCTACTAACACACACACACACACACACACACACACACACACACACACACACACACACACACACACACACACTGGAAATAAACCAGCACATGCCAGGTCATGTGTTTGGTTTAATGCTCTTGGTCGTGTTCCAGCAGCGCAGATGAAGGGATGGAAGGATGAAGGGATGAGGAAGAGGAGGAGGAGGAGGAGGAGGAGGGATGAAGAGCTGATGGAGAGGAGAGATTCACTCTCACTCTCCCTCTGTCATGTGCAGCAGCTGGTTTGAAGGAGAGGCCGTCAGCACAGATTCGGCTGTTCCACATGATGGGTTAGTGGTGCACACACACACACACACACACACACACACACACACACACACACACACACACACACACACACACACACACACAGTGGTACACATGAACAGACACATACAGACACAGACGAAGGCCACTCCAGTATGACACATGTGATGTAAATAACTTGAAGATATTCTTCTCTTGCTCTCTGTATATCTGTTTAATGTGCTGAGCAGCTCAGCAGTTGGAGAAGCAGAAGTGCTCAGTGTAGAGAGAGACACTCAATAAAGATGATTGATTGTGGGTTTTTTTTTCGCCACGTAAAGAAGGAGGAGAAAGACAGGTTTGGTTTACTGGAGGAAGAGCCTCCATGTGGCGTGCAGTGTAGTCTGCCGGTGAGCCAACAGTCAGCCAAACACACATACACACAGAGAAAAAGAGGTCATTCAAACAGGCTGCAGACGCTACTATACAAAGAGAAGACATGAACAAGTTTCTTCTTCTGTCGATTGTTTATAGTGAGGATGACACTTGACCCTGAAGTGACAGGCCAGTAGAAATAAGTGTGTGACGCCATGTGTTCACACTCATTTGATGGTCTCATTATAATGCAAATCACATCAAATGATAAAAACAGCAAGGTGAAAAATAAACAAGAAACACATTAATAACACGTCCTAACAAACAGAACCAGCTCATAAACTGATTCAAACATTCAGCAGCACAACTGTGGTCTCAACCTGGACAGATGACACCCTGCCAACTTTGACCTGTGAACTATCCTGTGAGATTGATTGACAGCTGAGCTGCCCTCTGTGACTGAGTGCTGACCAGCGCTGACAGGTGTCAGAAAACAGGTTAACGAGTCAAATGCCTGACAATCAGGATGATCTACAGCTGAAACGACCTCAGGAGAAACAACAGCGACGGAGCAGAAACACGCTCACTAGTTTCATACTGACAGAACAGGCCGAGGTTCAATCAGTGCCATAGTTTTGATTTCCATTTATTAGACTGATAATAATTTCCAGATGGATCCTGGTTTGGAATCATTTGTAAACCCCTGCTGTAAATACATGCACCTAACGTTACTATGATCGAGTGACTTCTGCTCCCAGCTCCAAAGAAGTTTAACTGTAAGAGTGTTTGATTTCCACCAGCAGTCGAGTCTGATTTGTTTTTGTCTGTGTTCAGTAGATGCAGAACAGCGACGTGTCTCGTAGGCATATCATGTCATCGTGTCGGCAACGGCAACATGACATTGTGCAAATATCAAAACTGAGGTTGATATTTTCTGCTGCAGCTGCTGCATCGTGATCCTCACACAAGCTTCTCACAAAGACACACTAATCATATAGATAATATAGAATATTGATGACTTGACTGATCTATAACAAAAAGTGGCAGCTCAGATCAGAGTAGTGGCACCTGGAGTTTTACATGTGATTTGTCATATTTCTTTTGAAAAACAGAGGATTTGTCACGAGTACAGATGACGGGTCGGTTACAAGGCGTGAAGCCAGTGTAAACCTCTCAGATAGCTTTCTGATGTCACAGCCCAAACAGACACTGTGAGACACAAAACGTACATGATGAACAATGTTAGAGAGAACGACTGACAGAGAGTGTACATAGAGAGAGAGAGTGTGACGGTGGGGAAACATACGCAGGCATGTGATGCCAGGGAGGAGTGAGTAAAAGAAGGAGTTTCTGTGATTGGTTCCAGCAGAGAACATTCAACAGATCATGTGATCATTGTCAGGCAGGTCTCATACTCACTGGCAGCCAACATACCAACACTCTGCTGGTTATTTAGTTATTATTTGTTCAAATGCATCAAAATGAATCATCTCCACATCTTCACTTATGTAGTGAAGTGCGTAAACGTCCGAAGACGGATCACAAGCATGTTATAAAACCGACAGTGGGAAATGAGAGAACACAGAGACTCAGCCACAGGGGAGAGCTCCTCTCTTAACAGGTTTAATAACGGTGCTTAAGTGCATAAACTGGCCGGCTCCAGGAAGGAACAGTAGGAGACAGATGCAACATACGCATGTGTATCCATGTGTAAACACAAACATGTACACACACACACACACACACACACACACACACACGTACACACACAGACACACACACACACACAGACACACACACACACACACACACACACAACAGAGGACATGGGTTGAACCTGGGGGCAGAGAGCTGCAGCATGAACACAGAGGAG
>JBBMOC010000117.1:174463-256099 GCA_037975185.1 Centropyge bicolor
CGTGTGTGTCTCGAGGTGTCGCAGGTCGGCGCTGCTCCTGCTGAAGGCCCGGACGCTGCGTCGCCTCAGTGACACAGCAGCTCGAGCGCTGACGCCCCCCCTACCTGCCGTACATCAACTTCCTCCTCTAAAAATACCTGTCACACCACGCTGAGCTTCAAGGCTTCCCGTCGTCTCGTCTTTCAACTCGTCCTCATTCTGTCTCCGTGTGTCGGCCAGCGAAGATGAGGAAGAATAAGCAGCTTTCTGTGCCCCCCCCCCCCCCAATGTGTTTCATGGTCACACTGTTAGTTGTGTTGATTTTCTTCAGATGTGTCTGTCCAGACTCTGCCTGCGATGTTTTATACTCTCTGTCAACATGGCTGTTTGAATTGTCCATGTGAGCAGTAATGAAGAAGTGACAACGTCCAACACTGTCAGGACCAAAATATATGAGATGGATTGTCATGAAGTTCTGTACAGGCGTTCGTGGTCCCCAGAGGATGAATCATAAAGATTTTCCTGCTGCAAAACATCAGGTCAGAATTTTTGGTTTGGACCAAATTCCTTGCAGAGTGAATGTCATTCCTCAGCCTTATTCTGTTTAATACAAATTGACAAATGTCAGTCTGAACTAAGACGGTGAACATTCTATCTGAAAGTGAAGTTATAATTGAACTCATCACTATGTTTATTGACCTGTTTTATTGTTTGTTTGCTTCCTTTAAATTGGCCTCTCCTCATGCCAAAACAATAAATATAGAAAAATGTTTTTAAAAGATTTATACAATGATAAATAAAACATGTCCTGACAGTATAAAACATGTAAACTGGCCCAGAGTTTGCATTAAAGACAAATCCACCCAGAGAGAAACTCAACATCCAAGTGAACCAGGTTTCCTGACTGTCCAGTATCTAATGTAATGAAGTAACTGGGTCTCTCTGTTTCCACGGCAGGCCCACGATAAGTTTCCTTTCAACAGTGGAAGGTGGCAGCAGCAAACTGAACCATCATGACAGCTGTGCAAACACCAGACGTGAGCGTCTGTGGGCAGAGCAAAGAGAGAGATGAAGGTAAATCTGATCCACACAGACCCAGCGTAACTGTTCACTGTCTGTCTCAGAACGCTGGACTCAAACCTCCATCTCCTGGTTTGATATATGAAGAATTCCCTAAGTGAACTGAATGATACTTGACAACAGTCTAACGCTCTAACCATGGAGGAAACTACCGTCTATGAAGCATGAAGTGTCCTTAGGGAAAATAAATAAAGTGCCCTGAGTCATAATCCATGGATTTTTCTTTTTATAGACCAACACTCAACTCAACCAGTGAAGAAGAAATGGGACCAGGTTTATATGAAGTTACGGTAAAGCCCACCCAGAGCAATGACTCCTGACAGCATGTGAAGCACATTAAGCCATTACATCTTTCCTTGGGGGGGCGGGGGGGGGCTGTTTGTGTCTGTATGAGGCAGTGGGGGGGGTGAAGGGCCAGAAACAGCGAACCTGCACACACTGCTCTTTCTTTTCTTCTTAAATGGCTTGATGCATTTCTCTGCTCTTGAAAAAACATTTCTCCACTCAGGCATTTTTCCCCACTTCCTCCGACGCCTGGGCTTTTTCCAAACAAGGGGGCACATTGAAATGTAGCAGGTGAAGGTGCGTGAGCGCCGGGTTGGACTCACACAAACACGTATTTATTGACAATCTTCTGCCACCATCTTAACTTGTGAGCGGGAGCGACGTCATTCTATTAACCACAGTGTAATAAATCAGCCGTGGCTCTGGAGCGGAGCGACGCAGTCTAAATCCTTTATGACCAGACATGTATAATTCATGGTTTATACCCTACCTTGAGCTTCGTGTGCTTACATAACATGAACATAAATGCAGCCCATTCATTCTGACTAAACCTCATAACCTTCAACAAAACAAATGCACAGAACTGAAAAGTCTTCATTCACAACATTACCAAAATGTTGAACTATTCCTTTAACTATACAGTCAACACATCAGAGCTTTGCAGGAGTGGAAGAAAAATAATGTGATGTTATCAGCCCCTGTACAGATACTAACTGTATGATACTGTGTGATCATAAACCATAATGACCTGTGCATGTTGTGATTCTACAGTCATGAAAGCTGCAGCGTGTTATTGTTTTACCGAGGGTCTGATGTCCCACAGGGGGTCCGGGGGTCACACAGAGGGTCTAACATTGTTGCGTGTTCCACCAGATGAAATCAGTTATGTAATAAATTCACTAGCTCATTTATTTTTGATCATGTCATTGTAAAGTCATATCTAACAACAAAAAGCCTCTCAGTGTTTATTTTGGTCACTGACCAATGACCTGGCCTGGATGGGACACATTACCATGATGTTGTATGTATTGATCTTAAAGTCAAACATTGGACTATTGACATATGTCCTCAGCTGTTATGATGAATGGAAGCTGCAATAAACTGTAGCATCCACTGAATGTGTTGAATCTGGGTCTCTGCGTGTGTGTGTGTGTGTGTGTGTGTGTGTGTGTGTGTGTGTGTATGGGGGGGATTTAGGAATGGAGACAATGGGCCGATGAACCTGACAAACAGAAATGAGGGCATATGAAGGGAGGACGGATCATCATGCCTGCAGCCATTTGCATTTAAAATGTTATTACATAACTGTTGAATTTTGGAGGTTGAATTGATTGGACTTATGTAATGGCCTACTGAGCTGTAAACATGGCCCTCTCATAAACCTGACCTGAGATCACCTGCAGGATGAACAGTAGAGCTCTCAGTGCTGGAGCTGAGCAGTTAGTTGGAATCACAGGGAAGCTACAACTTTCATCACTTTTTTTCACTAAGTTTTTTTTTAAATTAATTATGAATCCCACAAAAGATGAATACAAAAAATCACATAAGACAAAGGTTTGAGCCGAGTTGTAGCACAGCTGATTAACAATCTGTGGCTTTCATAGAGACGCAACATCCAAGCTACTCACACATATTTAAACATCACCCAAATACAGCAGTAAACTGTGTATTTGGGTGATGTTTAAACATGTGTGTAGAATGAGTGGACTGATACTGGGTCACTTTCTTTCTTAAAGGGCTGTGAATTCTTTCAAGAGACAACGACTCTAACATTTCAATTTGGATGAGCATCATTTCATCACTTGCACTTTGAAACTTCACCACAGTTCCTCTGCTCTGTTGATGCCAGTGTGTCAGGTTGAAGTTCTCACTAAATGGATGGAAGGATGAGTCGAGGACACCACCTGGTGGACAAATAGTAGTAGTGCAGTTAAGCCTCAAAAAAACTATTTATCGACCTTTATTTTGTATCGTATCTTAAATTAATTTACATTGGCTGCTTAAATTATATAACTCAAATTACATCGTGTTATGTTTTTAACAGGTTGTCAGGTCCTGATTTTGCTTCTTCACGCTCACATTAAGTGTGATGAAGAATTGGCAAACTTTTCTTTAAAAAACACCTGAAGCTTTATGACAGCGTGTTTCCAGAATATTCAGCAGCAGGACGGTGAGTTAACACTGAAGCTGAAGCAAATGTTGTGGTAACCATCTGTCAAATTATGACATTTGACATTCAAATTGAAAAACCGACAGAGATGAAATGACTTATGAATCTCACAGTCTCTGGTGTTTTTACATAATGTACAATGAGGTGGAGGAGTGGAAGGACAGGCTGGACACAACATTAAGATACCTCAGAATCAAACAGCCAAAAATATGAAAGTATAAGGTTGACAGTATTAGTTTAATGCTCTGTTGTGTTTTTAACTCTCTGTAGATGGATTTTTAGATTTGGGCTGAATGTGCTCTGCTCAGGTGTTTGTCATGTTCTCTCCTCCATGCTCTTGTGACGGCAGGAGAAAGGAGCATTGGTCGAGTGGACGTTCAGTCTCCAGAGGCTCCCGTGACTATCAGCAGTGTTGCAGTATTGCATTGCAGTATTAAAGAACCCCACCCCATCTGGGTTTCTGCAGCCAACATCTATGTCATCCTGCAAGCATCTCTGACCACTGCAGAGCCTGAAGCACTTCCACTGCTCACACGGAGCTGAGCAGAGGGTCAGGCACCAGCAGCAGCAGAATGGACGTCTTTATGACTGAGGCTGTGTGAGCCTCTTCACTGTGTGAGGAAGCAGCGAGTGCCATTCCAAAACAACTCAGATATACGACAAAGAAAATGTAGGAAAGTTATTGTTTCATGCATTTGGACAAGTGCAAAAATTGCAATTATATGACTCTGTGATATCAGTGTCATCGCCATGACGACAACGTTTCTGTCATGTGTCAGTATAAAAACATGAGTATTATGAAATATACACACTGTGCTAATGCTAATGCTAATGCTTTTAAATGGTCAAAATATACGGCTGCAGCACACACACACACACACACACACACACACACACACACACACACACACCTACACTGTAAATGAATACAGAGTACAGTGACACGCCCCTTTGGCACCAAATGCCACAGCAATGGTCTGCGTGAGTGTTTTTTTCTGTGACACCTCAATGGTGATGACATGCTGGAGAGCAGGAGCCACACACACACACACACACACACACACAGATCCAGTGAGGAAGGGACGGGAGCAGGTGGCGAGCCAGGGGTACGCTCCAGCTCTGGCAGGTTATTTATAACCTGCATGAGTCGGGGGTGTCACCTCCAAACAGTCATGAAAAGGCTGAAAATAGGTGCGGGAATGAGTCTGTCTGTGTGTGTGTGTGCGTGAGAGAGACAGCAACAGAGGGAAAAAAACACACACACACACTACAACAATACGTATAAAGAACTGGACTGTTTGCATGTATGACATCTTTCATTCCTCTCCTCTGCAGAGTCCACCCATTCAGCCGGGACCATGTTATCATGACTTGGCCTGGTCTCACACACACACACACACACACACACACACACACACACACACACACACACACACACACGCACTATCAGAGCTTGAGGGGATCTGAAGCCACATGTGATCTGAGTCGTGTTTTTGCCTCAGGAGTTGACTCGGTGTGAAGCTCCGCCCACATCGCACAAACATCCACACGTTTAAGGTCCATTTATAAACAGGAGGAAAGTGATTTCTGGACAACGTCAAGTGACAGGACTTGAAATTACAGTTCTCTCTCCTTGTGCTCTGACATGTAGCGTGCCAGAGTGTGATTTACTGTGACATGTGAGGACGCACACATTCTGCTGTGTGGCCTCGGTGTTAAACCAACACACACTGGTTTTATTTCAGGCTCTATAAAAGTCTTCCAGGGGCTTTACGTGCAGCTCGCTCCTAAATCCATACGTGCTCCTAAATAGAGCCGGCAGACAGACAGACAGACAGACAGAGAGACAGACAGACAGACAGACAGACAGAGAGACAGACAGACAGACAGACAGACAGACAGACAGACAGACAGACGACGGATCGGAACCGGATAGCAACTGAAACCACTTCCTCCTGAACCCTGACCCCCCAGGGACATGATTAACAAGTGGATCATCCCCTCCTGCCTATGTCCCCCCCCCCCCCACTGATTCCTTTGTAGGCAGGAGCATGGACAAATTTATACGGCCATCAGAATGAAACATTAACGTGACGCTGGCTCGAGTCTATAAACATTTCTGCCACATGCTCTTCATGCTTGTGATCTGCAGGACGCCTGTTTATCCCTCGGTGGGGGGGGGGGTATGTGCGGCACGAGATGCTCCTGCTTCATGATGACAAACATGGAGAGGAGGAAGGTTTCGTCAGAGAGAAGAAGAACTGCTTCACAGTCTTCATCTAATTTGGAAACATCGAGGCCATTCTTTGGATTCCTTTGGTCGGTGTCTGTGTGGTGGATCTAACAATTAAAGATCAGCTTCTTCTCCTCAAACACTGAACAGTATCTGTGAGTGAAGCAGCTGATGTTTTCTCTGTTTATCCTCAAACTCTTTCAGTCTAGCTACTAACAGACTCAACACACACACATGATCAGGAACAGTGTTTCCAGTTGACTCACCTCGGCCAGTTGGAGGATTTCAGGATGCAGCTCAGCTCCTGCCTGATCGATGGGGGTTCCTCCTGTGTCCCTGTCAGGCTCCTGTTTCTTCATCCTGCCGGCGCTGGTGCTGTGAACGCAGCCCATGCTTCCAGCTGACACCTCGCTCTCCTCCTGTCTTTAATGTCCTCCACTCTTCTCCTCCTCCTCCTCTCCTCAGCGCCTCATGTTGTTGAAGGGCCTCCTTATGTTTCTCCTTACGTCTCCTTCTCCGACATGCTCCCTCCTCTCCCCCGCTGGCTCCTCACCCCTCTGCCCTTCTCTCTCTCTCTGACAGCTCGTCCTTCCCCGGATGACTTTCTTCCTCCTCCTTCCCCCTCTCCTCTTACAAACCAAGAAGTGTCACCAGGCACAGACCTTCCACTCTTCACCCCCCCCGCTCCTCTGCTCCTCTTACACTCTCCCCTCGCTCCCTGGCTATCCTCACCCCGAAAGCATGCAAGCACTCTCTCGCCACCTCTCTCTCTTCCCTTCCCCCTTTTACACTTGCCAGCACCTCCTTCTCCCCTCTTCTCCTCCACAGACCCTCAAATGTCCCTCACTCTCACAGACCCTCCAGTCTTCCCCCTCTCTCTCTCTCTCTCGCTCGCTCCATCAGGCCGTCTCTCCACGGGGGAGAAGGGGGCAGCTGTTTGGGCTTGTTGATGTCAGGCCCTTCCCCTTCCCTCTGGCTTCCCTTCAGCCCCCTCTGACGCTCCTCTTCCTCATGGGGGAGTGATTAGATAGAGCTTCTTTCACACACGTCATCCCTCCACACTCTAACTTTGCTCATGAGAACTCACTGTGGGCTCCATTGTTCCTGCTCTCAGCTTGTTGTCAGGACGTTCAACCATCGGCTCGTCTGGGTTTTTACTCGACTGCTGCAATTTTAATATCTCCCTCGGAGGTGAAGAAGCTGGATGTAATGAGCTCCACTGGTCTGAGAGGACACAGGACACCCAGCGTTAACGTCCCCTCTCCACTCAGATGAAAACAATGATCGGCTCTGTGCTTAAATCTCAGATCTGCTTTTCCCCTCGTTGAATTCCTGCACACACACGCACACGCACACGCACACGCACACACACACACACACACACACACACAACTGTATTTCCTCAAACTGGGTCCTCCAGACAAAATGCTGCTTTAAGCTGGAGGTTTTCATGGTTGCGAGGGGAAAATCTCCAACAATCAGCTCTTTCTGAAGCCATGTTTGTGGGCCCCTGGTCGGACCATACAAAGCAGGCCTTGGTTCAAACTGAGACAAACATGTGGCTGCGAAGCTAAATGAGGCGACGAAGCAGCAGCCTGCATTAAGAAATACATAAGAAAAAAATGTCAGTGACTTCAGAGATGCCTGTTTCTCTGTCCAATCAGGAGACACGTGTAGTGGACCGTGACAGACTGTACGTATTAAATGAGTACGTGCTCATGGGAAATTTCACTTGATACATCACCTTGGGACCCGAGTGACGCAAAACCATGATGTGGCTCCAAGTGGAGGGGGGAACGACCCTCCTGTGTGGACCAGCTGCTGGTTCAGACGGCAACAGGGGTGGGGGCTGGTGGTGGGGGGGTAGCACACACACACACACACACACTCACACGTTTCAACTCTAAGATGCAGCTTGCTTTATTTTTTTTACTGCCAGTGGTGGAAGAAGTATTCAGGTCTTTGCTTGAGTAAAAGTAGAATATTAGAATGACGACCTTTAGAAAATCTTCATCTTGTTGGATGATGTCATCTGACGTGACAGGAACGATTTCCTGTTTTTACTTAAGAATTCATGAAAAAATGTTCTATGCTTATGATTTTCTTTATTAGTGCCACTTTTCACAGAGACATAGATAAAAGTAAGCAAAAGACTTTTGCAGTTTTAAGACAACTGTATTGGATTTAATATGGTATATTAATAGTGTATAATCTGATAGTATGCATTGTGAGTTTGCATCTTTCTGTCTCACACTTTATGCTCCGTCAGTGACCAATTTTAATACGACCAGTAGGTTTGTAACAGGAAGCCAAAAACTCTAATGTGCAATTACTGAGCTTCAACCACCTCCAATATTGAGAATCACATCATGATATATCATGACAATAAAAGCGGCTGCCTAATGTGTGAGCCCCCCCCCCACGTGCCACCAAGGCAGCTGACCCATTGAGGAATGGACAGTGGCCTCTGGGGGGCGCTCTGCGGTCGATGGCACCAGGACGCAGGTGGATCCTTTGGGTCGAAGGTGGGAGAGATTTGAAGGCTTTGGGGTCCAGGTCGGCACCTTGAGCTCTACGCTGTCATCAGAATGTCCTCGCCATGTGTGGGTCTGCAGTGATCAGGTGGGGAGGACGTGTCAAAATAAAATCCATCCACTGTTAGTCGAGTCCATTAAAAAGAAGGGTGAGGGGTCTTCCACTTCTGCAGCCTCTGTTTATGTGTGTGTGGGATGTGAAGCTCAGCAGGATCCTGACCAGCTGCCACCAGGAGCCCAGGTCTCAGCAGGGGGTCGAGACTGAAGAAATACTGTGAAGACTGTCTGCCTCACGGACCACACCAGGAGAACAGTCGGCCCAGGAACACGACTGTGTTGTTGTTGAACATTAAAGTGATGCAACTCGCCATCCTGTGCGCTTTCAAGGTGAATTTAAAACACAGCACCGTCACTAAAGCCTGCCCATATTAACACAGGCAGGCTTCTCTGTGAACTTTAAAGTGTTGAAGTCTGATCTAAAAGTTTTTTTTAAGCCTCAGCCTTGAATCCCTCCAGTAATGCAAATGTATACAATGACCACATACTATTGAATGCACATAAGGACCCCAATTTATTGCAAATTGGAAGACATGTTCACGTCATCTCATGGAAATGCTCACATCCAACTACAGGCGGCCCCAGACTTTTATTCTCACTTCAGGGAGAGTGAATGATTTGAACAGCTGTGGACGATCTTCAGGACGACTGGACGTGACCTTTATGAGCCTTAAATTCATGCGATTATTTCCTCAGGTTTAGAAATACAGAGACATGCGTGCATTGATTGGGGATGATGGGAATGGCACTCGAGTGAGAGCTGTGTAGTGTTTTTCTTTCAACAAGTCATTCCTGCAATGATGTTTGTATCACACACAGTCCTCCTGTTGTAATACTGTGAATCAGTTTAAACATAATTCAGTGATTGGTTGAATGGCGCACACGATTAACATATTTAAATTAGGAATCAGTCTCAGCATTCACGACTTAACATCGGAAGACAGGATTTCGACTCATTTTCTTGAATAAATTTAAGAAATTGATTTAAAATAATTCTAAGATACTCATGAATAAACGTGGCCAATAATTAATAGCTATGCATTTAATCTAATTATGTAAGTCAGTCAAAGGTTGACCAAAACAAAGAAACAAAAAAAAGGTTCCACTTACATCATCTGTCATATAAAGTCAACACACCTGTGATCCAGAAATATACAAATTCAGTTTTTCCCCACTTTTTCCATTTATTTATTACAATTAATTCAATGTTATCCATCACTTTGCCATATGTCAGCTACTCCTTTTTTCCATTTAAAAACAAGTCCAGTATGTGACTATTCTTAAGAACCTGAATAGTCCTGAAGATGGGGCAGGGGGGGGGAGCATGGGTGGGTATTTTGAAAGTAAAGGACAGGTTTATAGGAGGAAAGAAGGGAGGGAACGATGTCCTCCCAGGAGCCTCTTCCATGTACGGAGTTTTTTCATAAGCTATTGTGAGATTATTTTTTTCTGCTTTCGTCGTTTTCGCCTCGTCTTGCGCATTTGGGCCTCTTCTCCTTATTTTCCTCTCTATTCTACGTCCTCTGCATCGTCTCCTTGGTCTCCGTCCATTAGCAAAGCGGCGTACTTACTGGCTGAGCTGAACTTCTGAAAAAGGCAGGACAGAACAGACCCTGGATCAGTAGAGTAACTTTGGACACTAAACAAGTTATGAGAAAGAGACATACAAGAGGAAAGATGTCAACTTTCTCTAGGAGCAGGAAACATTGGGGAGAATTACGTGTATGTCTTAGAAGGATGTTTTTAAAGATGAATGTTCGAGGGGAGCGCTAATAAAATAACTTTAGGGAAACGCTTTGATGAAGAGTAATTTGGGTGACATCGAAGTCTGACTAAACCTTGGCAGTGAAAGACTTACGGGGGTTGGGGTTTCTTCAAATTTCTTTGGCTCTGGGGGTGGTCTGGAGTCTCGGTCTCTTCTGTTATCCTTTCTACAATCAGAATTAACACTAAGGTTAAAATTCATCAGCAGAGCTCAGTGCTGGAAATTTAACCGTCGATGCTGTGAATCCTTAAACACACAGCTAAAAAGACAAACTAAAGGAGCACAAATTATGCTTATTTTCACCATCTGAAAATTAGCATCTACAAGCTGCTTGGCACCCACTTCGCACTGTGCTCAGTCCTCATTGTCAGAAGGAAAACATCAAGTCAAATCCAGAAATGTCCCAGATTTCAGTTGCAATTTTTACTGTTGATGTTTTAGCACTGGAAGTGATCATTTCCTGTGCTCCATCATGGGGACTGTACTGATCTGGTGTCCCTGTGTTCCTGGCCTCCACAGCACCAGGAACAGTGAATGCATCATCAGTGGTGGAGCTGAGCATAGGCCACTCTTCACAGATGCCCGGTCAATGCCCTCCCTGTCTCAGTAAGAACTTTGATGTTTCTAGCTTTGGATGGCTGACCTGTCTGCCTCCTTTCTTCGGTCTTTGTTGGGCCCCTCTCCTCGGCCCCGCCCTGCTCCAGGCCCCGCAGGCCCCACTCTTGCCCGTGGGGGCCCCCGGTCCCGACGCACACCGTCAGCCTTGTTCTCATCTTAAAGGAGAAGCCAGACAGTTGAGTGAAGGGAGGTTGTTGGACTTTAAACAGGACACTACACTCACAACACACTGCAGCCTAAAAAGCCACTGGGTTGCATTGGAAGCGTGATGGTCACTGATGGAGGGCCCAATGAGAGGTGTACAGCTGCTTGAATACAAGCTGAGGTGTACAGCGGAACTCCTTTCATTTAAATGTGATACAGGCTTGAAAACTGTGCCAAATGTTATGTAGGTATTCAATGTTATCACATGTGAACATTGAGATTTATTTAATATTCTTACTATTTGAATGACAGTGCTGACTAATGTGAGACATTTTTGTGCTCCCCTTGTATTGAATTCAGTCTGTGCAGTAAGATGAGCTCATGACTGCTCCGATCAGACAGATGTACGTGAGCTCGTCTCACTGGAAATCACTGGAACTCTCTCATATAACTTAGGTAATAACACTGCAGACAAGCAATAAGGAATTGAATTCTTGTCTGTATGGTGACATTTTATTTTCAATGGACTTTACTAATGAAAAACCCCAGATTCCTGTTTTCACACAAACCTCAGTTGCCTTTTGAAACCACTTTCAAATCAGCATTTCAGTGTGAACGGTCACAAAAAGAGAAAGTGTGTGCAAACAGTCTAACTTCCTACAGGCACAGCCACACATAGCTGAAGCTGCCAAGCAAGTCTACAACCAACAAGGAACAAACACAAGGACATTGTGTAGATTGTGGACCTATGAGGGTTGTCAGACGATTAAAAAAAAATTACACTTTCAGAAGCAATCTACACAGTTAAAGTAGAGAACTGCTTAGCCAGGCTAGCATCGAAGCTCTAGAGATGAGTGCCAGTTGGTCCGTAAGTCAAACACTTCCAAGGTCTAAGGAGTTAATTACTTCAGAAAACATTGGACAGACTGCCATGAAACACTGTTGACGGACTTCCAGGAGATGAATCCTAATGACTTTGTTGTGTGCAAAACTCAAACTTTTGACCTGAAAAAAATTTCAAATGCAGGACTTCTAAAGCTAATACTGGACTTTCCATCGGCTATAATTTGAGAATAACGTTGCTGTTTAACATGCTAACTTTATCATGTTATTATTGTGCATGTTCTTAGCATCCAATAATTTTGGACATGAAGATTAAGATGCTAACATTAGCTTTCAGCTCACAGAACAGCCGAAGGGGATGAAAGCTGAATGGAGAACTGGATGAGTGTCTGAGAGGAGACACTGCTTTGTTTAAGACAACATGGCCCTGCCACAGGCACCCAGCTTTGCATCTCTGACTCATGAGAGGTCAGACCTAAAACAGCACAGCGTTCTCATTTTCATCCATCTGCCAGTTTAGTTTTCTCATGTGTAACGACTTTCCCACTCTTACAGGGATGCAAATGTGTCGACTTTGAGTTTTGTCCATTATCGTATTTTGTGGATGCATGCAAGTGTTTTTTGTTTACATGAAAGTCGTCCTTCAGTTGACTTTGTTTTTGTCATTTCCTTTTATAGTTTGTGCGAGAGTTATATGACTGAATGGTTGGTTGAGTTTTATTCTTGGTCTCACCAAACCACTGAGGTTTGGTTTGTGCCTTGTCCTCGTCAGTAGGCCTTACCTTTTCCAGATCCTCTTACATCTGCAGAAGTTGGGGAGCTGAAGAGAAAGTAAGAACAGTCAGGGAGAGGGACACAGAAATGCTCACATTAAAGTTGAGCTAATTTTAGGTGTGAAAAAAAAAAAAAGCTGAGGAGCAGTGTGTTCCTAACAGGTTTCCTAACATACAATAAGGCCGACTTGTTTTCTCACCTGAGCTTGGGAGGAGCTGAACCACTCGGGGAGACAGGAGAGACTGGAGGTCGTCCATCACCATCACCAGAGCCGGTGCTGGCTGCACTTCTCTTAGCCCAGGCGTTCTCCTTGGGAGGAGGTGCAGGCATCACCTTCAGGGGCTCCTTGGAGGAGCCGGTAGAGGGGGGCTGTGGGGAGGCCCCAGGGGAGGAGGGGTCACCTTCTCTCCCACTGAAAACCTCATTCTCCCCAGAGCGCTCGCTATCTCGACACCGGGACCCTGGTGGATGGAAAGATGTTTGCTGCTCTTTTACATAACTGGATTATTTTCAAATGCTTTTATATTTACCATTTTAAATTTGTCTTGATTGTTTTTATTAAAAATATATATTTTTACTCCCAGTACAGAAGAAGGAAGCATTTCTGAGACACAGTCTATAAGTAACTTCGGTTTCAGACGAGACTGAAACTTTGATAGTTTGTAGGGTTGAATGACTATGATGTGACTGACAGAACAGATCTTATTATACAAATTGTGTATGAACTGATCTTATGATGGAAATTGTATCGACAGACATTCTATCCAGACAGAAAAATAAAAATTGGACACACAGTTACTCAGAAACACAATCTTGCCTCTGCATGTTGACAAGGAGAAACCAGATTCCTGAGGGCAAGTTATTACAGAATGAAATGTAAAGCTGTTTCACCTCTTCCTGAAGTGCTTCCATGCTGTGAAGATTCACTTCCTGTGCGAGATCGCTCAGTATGAGATTCCTCATTGCGCCAGCTTGGGTCCCTGAAAACAAAAGGCAAAAAATCTTAAGACAGACCTGCAAATTCCAATGGGATGAAAATCTCTTTGGATCAGAGTTTGAAGCATTGTTACAAAAAACTGAAATATATTTAGGGATAAATACAAACTCATCTCAAAATAGGGAATATTGTAGCACTGTTTACTGTAGACTTCATGAATAACTCCAATTGTGTTGCTACCATCTTATCAACAATTACAGAAAGAGCACTGGTGTCAACCCCTGACCTGTCTCGCATCTTTCTGTCAGGTCCCCGGCCTTTGTCCTCCTCCAGCTGCCTCTGCAGCCTCTCTTCCTGTTTCTTCAGCCTTTCCTCCACCTCCCTCTCCTTGGCTGCTGTGTCAACTGGCTTGGCCGCACCAAAAATGGATGAGGCCCTGCTGCCGGAGCTCGGAGCTGCAGCCGGGGAAGTTGCAGTGCCGCCGCCGCCGCCGCCGCCGCTGCTGCTGTCCTCCTCCTTGGGCACGCTACGGGGCTTAAGGTTCAACTTGGGTCTCTGTTGAGGAGCTGGTGTGACAACAGGAGAGGGTAATATTGAAATGCAGTGGTGTGGCTGTGAGTATCTGAACTTTGTGTTAGCATACGCAAACAAAAACAATCTTCGCCGAGTGTGACAGCACGTCAACATAACTTCAAAACCACCAAATATAACTCATGTAATCACCAACATTCAAATCCCCTAATTCGAGATGATCAGTAACTAATGCCGACCAAACATAGTATCTATATATTGGACTCTCACCTCTCTCCTCACGCCTCTCATCCCGTCTCTCGTACCGGTCCTCACGGTCACCATAACGATCCCGGTCGCCATAACGATCATTGCTACCCCGACCATCATCATAATCGCGGCGGAAGCCACTGCCAAAGGCCCGACGCCCTCCTCCACCACCACGGGAGTCATAACCTGGAAGGACCACAGGAGAGAAAACTGGTAAGAGATGGGATTTTAGAACAAGCGTATAAAAGGTTGTGGCAGGGTAATCGGAGTTATGTCAGCCAATGATGTGTTTACGATGGGCACGTAATAGAATACTTTGTGGATTTTACGATCAAGAAGCCCAGTGACCGCTGACACAGACAGGTGGATCAAAATCCCAGCACAGAATAACACACCTCCTCTATCGAAGTCTCTGCGGTCCCTGTCGTCATAGCGTTCCCTGTAGCGGTCTCTTCCTCCGTCATAGCGGTCTCTTCCCCCATCATACCGATCTCTTCCACCCTCATAGCGGTCATTGTCCCGCCGTGGCCCATCTCTGTAACGATCTGACTCATAACGGTCCCGTGATCCTGCAACAATTGTAATAGAAGAAAACAATGCCGTTTCACATGTGGAATTCCTCTTCTAGTGAACTGTTAGTCTGACTGGGTTCTGATAATAAATCAAATGCAGTCAAATCAATATTTTGGATGAAGAATAGGCCTGAATAAATAGCCCTTCATCATGTTTAACAATTGAAAAGCTGTGCATTATCACAACTCTGGTGCAGTAAGCACTAACCATTTTATTCTAGTTCGATTATGATTGAAACAAGTGATACTCAAAAATAGGTCCCTTTAATTTAAAACTACTGACAGAAAGGTCCTGGGATTAATTGTGAAATAAGTATGAATCTGAAAGACCAAAGACTCACTCTCTCCAAAGGCATCATCTCTCCTAGGAGGTCCATCGTCGGAGTCTGCACTGGGTCGAGCCCTCCAGTCAGTGTCTGTCTTGTCAGGACCCATGTCCGACATCCGTCCACCCCTGTCTCGGCCGCCCATAGAGCTGTCTCTCTCTGAGGTGTGACCAAAAAAAACAACAGATGTAAGTTTAATGACAGATGATGAAGAGTGAGGAAAATTAATATAAAGGAGGAGGTCAGAGCAAAAACAGTTAGCCATGTACCTTTATCATTAGACTGGTCTGCAATATCCACACGGATCCTTCGATTTCCCAGGTTCTATTGGCATGAACAAACAGAAGTGAAAATAGTTAGTGATTGTTGGCATACATTTTTATGACACAAAGAAACTGCTGAAGATCTGTCATTATTTACAATATGACTGAAGATGTTACCATGCAATACAAAGTGCAAAATAAAGTCATGGGGAAATTCGTACACGCCTGGGTTTGTTCAGTTCCAGGTGTTAAAGTGCAAAATATTAAACCAAATTACTGCTGCATGCTCTCACCTCCTCGTTCAGACTAAGGGCCCTCAGGAGGGAATCCACATCATCAAATTCAGCATAGCCAAAGCCCTTCAGCCTCTCTGGGTTACTGGGCTCTCGTGGCAGACGCACTGCACTGATCTGGAGATGACAATAGTGACAGAATAACACGTGAAACAGGGAACGCAGCACTGTACACTTCATCCAAACAATATAAAAAGAAAAACATGAAATGGCTTGACTTTGGGACGGAGGAAATGTCCGATGAGAATGTTTGTCATGAATTTCTGCACTAACCCTAAATACATAATGTCCAGGTCAGGACTGTGAGGGGCACTGTTGCAGGGAACTGAAACATCACTCTGACTAGCTTGGCTTTTGGAAGCTGTGTTACCTGTAAAAGATATTTGCTCAAACAGAAACTATCATTTTCAAGTGTTCCTTTGATGCCAGTCCAATATGACAAACAGGTTGGGCAACACAAGGACTCTACTTAAACATCTGTTTGCACACACAAGCGGAAGATAAGAAACAAGGCAGACTTGTGTGTCCTGTCCTTAATCACTAAACAATCTCACCAGCCCTACTGTAAACTGCAGCAGTCCCGAGGGCAATGTATGAGTGTGGACTGAAATACTAAAAGGCAGAATGTGTAGGACTCATCAGTTGTGGTTTGTAAACATAACATTCAAAGCTGGCCCCCGCTCCCTGGCCCAACGACACACAGCTCACGCCCCCCTGACGGCGTTCATCAAAACAGAACCCAGTGTACCACATGCAACTCTCACACTTGCTGTTGGCTACACGCCCACTGCCAAATGGTTGACGCCCTTAAATGTGGAGAGCATGAAAAAATAAGAAAAAAAAAAAAGTCACAGGGCAGTGACACCCCCACACACTTCAATTGGGTCATAAATGATGATTGAGAAAGATTTTTAAGTCTTTTTAAGAAGATCCTACTCATTCTGCTTTAAAGAAATAAAGATTTAAATTACAGATGTGATTGAATACTAACAAGACAGACTATCTTGACAAGATGTTCAGATAAGCTGAGTGTTTACAGCTCCTGCAATGAGATATAAAAACTGCAACTGAAACTGTCACTTGAGCTCCACCGCCAGTTGCCTTGCAAAACTAAGAAATACAGTAGCTGTAACCACCAAGTGCTACGTGCCCTACACTGTATGTGTCTGTTTGCAACACCTACTGCCAAGCCGCGGAAAAAGTCTTTGATCGAGTCCTCAGTGACATCGTAGGGCAAGTTGCCCAGGAAGGCCGTGTAGGGCGGGCTGCGGGGCAGTCGGGACCGGTCGATATTGGGCTCACGGGCCGAGCGAGGTGCTGTAGGCAGGATGGAACGGTCGATGGGTGGCGCCCGGTAGCTGTCCTCCTCCGTGTGCCATGAAGTCGAGACTGGTGAGACGAGAAGAGGAAAATTACATATACATAAACATATACAAATTACCTTTCTATAACTAAACAACAACTGATTCTCTTTGATCCCTTCAATTACTGGAGACACAAGCAAAAATAAGCAAACGGAAAAAAAGACAATAAACTGTAAATTGAAAAATTTTAGCATTAGTTCACACAAGACAAATGTCAAACTTTTACTTCAGCAGACACTTGGGTCTTTTGACACAAGCATATTTATTTTAATGATAATTGTTTTTCTGTTCTGTGAGGTGAAAATCCGTGTTCAAATATTGTAATGTACTTGTATAAAAAAACATGTGGGGTGCATGAGAAACTGCATCCAGAGAGCAATATCTCATAGCTGATAACAGAAAAATCATTTAATTTATTTGACTAACCACTTGATAGTGTTTTAATTAATTAAACATTGAATCCTAACTATCCAAGCATTGTTTAATATCTAAAATGGATATTTAATCATAAATGAAATTAATAACGCCCTTCAAAAAACATTTGGAAAGTCCTGAAGGCTGAACATTTGAATAGTAAGCTGAAGCTGTTTTGCAAAACATATTTAGAAATATTTCATCACTTTATTCATTTAACAATTTGTGTCATGGTTGCAGACAGCCATCTGAGGCAAAATACAATGAAGGGGTGTAATATCCTTGAAGAAGAAACAAATATCATCCTTGCAATGGCAGACACACAAGAGGGATATTTCCACCGAAAAACCGGTGTTAAGCTGCCACTTCATGGTTCATTAATCTGTCTGAACTTCTGCTGCTGTACACCTTAAAAAGAGAAGACCAAATCCTCTTCGCCACAATACATTTACATGTAACACAAAACCACAGCTGCTCATTTTGGATTCAGTCAAGTATCAGAAGTGTTGCTGACACTACTTGGTTGATCACATTCCTCAACACATTTTTATTTCACCACACTCAACCCAGAGACAGCCGAGCAGTAGACAGATGAAACTGATTGTATTATTAGACAGAAACAGACTTTGAATTCCAGCCTGTGCTCACCATCACCGTCCAGGTCGTCAGTCTCATCTGCCCAGCTAGTGGACTTGGTTGGGTAGCTGGGGGGCACATTGCTGCTGCCTCCACTGTCCTCTGCCAGGAAGTCGGTCAGAGTGAGGGTCTTCCCCTTCTTATTCTTCTTCTTAGCTAAGGGGGACAGGAACACAGAGTCAGGCATGGAAGAAACATGCTAGGCCATGAGGTCACTGTCCTCAAGGAAGTCATTAAAGCATTTATCCACACCCCACCATTTTCTTCATTTAAAAAAAGGATCATTAAACAGTTTGAAAATTTACTTTCATTTGATACATTTGACCCGCTTGGTTGGAAAAATACAGATGGCTAAAAAGAGTTTGGGAATAGCGCCAGATGTAACAGATGGCGAATAAAAATATGATAATTACACTGTCAAAACAGTGATGTCAGTGTGGCTTCACCGACTTGTACTACATTTCAACTATTATTTTGAAAAACTCCCAAGTGAAATGTTACAAAATAGAGTCATTAAAGCAGTGAAATGCATCACTTCAAGATTCATTCTTTATACACCAACACAACAGTCTTGTCTGTGCATCTCTCCACTCGTGAGGGCAGCTGCATCTCTGCATAGACAAACACCATTTGTAGTGTGAGATGTTGTCCAGCCAAGTCACATAAAGGGTTTGCAATATGTGACTTATTCTCCGACTGGAAAATAAACACACAGGGAGTGGTCTGCATGTCCATCTTTGATACTGGCCAAAACACAGCTGACCTCTATTTGTTGAGCATCAAGAATCAGGTGCAATAATTGTGTCCAGTTCAAACCACTGGGCTGCTCTTGTGCTGCATTTTCAAGGAATCTACCCTGAGTGTGAATCAATGAGTGGTGCATCCGCTGCAGAACATTCCTCATACTGTCTGTTTGTGTGGCCAAACAGTTGGTTCACACGAGCTCATGTCATAGAGCAGGTTTGTTTTGGTCCCAGGCAGAAAAGGGGGAGCAACAAAGCTGGCTGGGAGCTTTATTGTGAAAATCCCAGCTGTCAGGACATTCTTTAGAGAGAGAGGGAGAGCAACACACACGGTTTACAACTCATCCCCAGCACATAATGCTCAGTCATTGTTTACTATTAAGGGGCCTAACTAACTGGCCTTCACTGCTTGTATCTAAAACAAAAAAAACATACTAACTGTTTAGCACACTCATGTGACATTAGCAAGCTAGCTGTTGCCTAACGTTAACTTTAGCTAACGGCTGCCAACAACAGGCAGCTTGTTTGTTTGCTATCTACGCAGCTCGCTTTTGTCTTCATGCCGATGCGGGCTTAGTCAGCACAGGACTGCTGACGGGGGGGAAGTATCCCTGCTTAGCTGGCTAGGTTTTAGGGCCTAGCGCACGTCGCAGCGCCTGGATCCAAGTGCGCCATCACCGGAGCGAGGGTTGGCCGGCCCGGATGGGACCGCTCAAAGTTGTGAGGCTGCCAGGGTTAGTGTTTAGGACGCGACCCAACACAGCCAGCTGCCCCGTCTCGTCAAGCAGAGATAGCAGGGAGCCGGGGCTGCACACGTGGGGGAGACTCCTCGGGCTGCCCGGACTCCTCGGCCCAACCCCTCCTCCACCGACCGCGCTTGCGCCCCGATGCTTATCTGCTGTGAGCGCCACGGCGAGCCCCGCTCCGGGCATACAATGTGCCAGCTCTGCACGCACTTACAAACATTTCGCAACATGCCACAGAGCGACCAATACGAGTAAGACTGCGTTAACTCAAAAGCAGCCAAGCTAAAGATTACAAAAGCGACGTATACAGAAAAAGACCGCCCGTGATTTGTAGGTTAAAATTTGAAGATTGTGCAAGTCGTTGCTTCGTTCATTCGCCTTCCTCCAGCACTCGCGTCTTTACCGGACAAAAACAACCCACTAACTCGTTTACACACGCCCGACAACGACGCGAACCGATAACACGAGCTATTAACAATCCACAAACTTCATGTGTTTGATTATATCGAGGCATAACCCGCTGAATTTCCCACCAACTGAAGCAGATCGTTCACCCTCATAAACCTCACCTGACGCCGCCATGTTGGAGAGCGAGTTCGTGGTAGTTCCCGGATGAAGGCGTCAGAGGTTTGTTGGCGGGAGCGCGCATCGTTGTGCACGGGCCCGTCCGCCACGATGACTGACTGACGTTTCCCGTCCCAGATGTTAGTAACAAGCAACTTTTCAGATTTCTTTATGTTCTTGGTTAACCTGAATAATTAGTGGTGCAATTATGAGCAATTAAATAATTTTAAAAAATAACTTTTCGAAGATAAAATAACCTTTTTGTTTTATGAATTAATTAGTTTTATTCAAATATAATACTGTAATTTTGTCATGATTAAAAGTATCCTAGTATACATTAGCTTTAAATGAAGAGTAATTGAGAAGCATTGCAAGCAAGTAATTGAGAATTGAGAGCTGAGAGCGATGATAGTGGGATTTAGCCCAGACCTTGAAGTGAACATATTTGCATACTATTATTTCAAAGACACACTTTCACTCTATTAAATGGTCATATATTCCATTATTGCACCAGTGCATTAATGCGTGAGCAGCATTTCAGTGTTGCTACTGGTGATGCAAAATCTACTACTTGTGTAGCCTATCTTGTTGCATAGTTAACAATGCATCCTGTTTATCTCGTCTTTTAAATGTAAAATAGTTATGCAGTTGAGTTCAAATAAAAACAGTATAGCACTTATAGCAATAGATTGATAAAAAAAGAAGTAAAAGGGATAAGTCAACTATGGAGTTTAGTAGAATAATAAAAGGGAGCTAATAAAAATCTTAATATCATAAACCTGTCTATTAAAGCTGCAGACTAGAGAACCTAATTGAGACCAAACCAGAGCCAAAAAGCCAGTTAAAACTGTTCATTTGTCATTTGATCAGAATATAATTTAGCCTTCTGTTTGGTGGATATATTTGCTAGCATGTTAACACTGTAGCATATAATGATAATATTTCAGGACTGTGTATCTCCAGGCGTGTTTTACTGTTCTTCTGCCCTCTAGAGGTCATTTGTGCAGCTTCCTGTCATGTAATTTGTGAGCTATTCCTTTTTTAGGGCGTGTCTCTTTGTCAACAGAAATGATCTGATCATCTATATCAAGATTATGTAAATCTCTTTAAACGTGTTTTTTAATCAGCGAGGGCTATGATGGTGCAATTAATATGACAACTTATCACAAAACATAACATGCACATTAAGTAGCAATAAAAAATGCACAAGAGCCAGAATTGTGAGTCAATAAGTGGTTTTATTCATTTTCATTTCGCTCTCAGATCAGGCAGTGGTTGCTTTTGAACTAACCCTGTTTCACAGTGGGGTGGTCGAATGCCTTTATTCAGAATTACTTAAATCACTTATGGTTTACACGATATGTGGTCTCGATTGAAAACTGGCTTTAGTTGATTGGACCAGCATGGATTTTTTTCCATAGTGCATAGTTGTGGATTTTTCTGCTTTCATTGTTGGGATGGTCCCAAGTTCTTTGTTCCAAATTAGATTGTGGCCGCCAGTTCATCCAGTGCGTCCTGGAGCCTGTACAAAACAAATGAAACACATTTGACTTTCAAAATATTCATGTGCCATATGAAGTGACTGGAAGCACTGACCCACTTCACAATGTAGATATACTTGGCCATGCAAACCATGATAACAAGTGAGTTTAGTATTCACCTCCACTACCATCATCACCATGCCTCGATCTCTTTTTTCTCTTCCACCTTTTTATAACTCTTACTTGAAGTCTCCACCATCCAGCAGACCCTTATAAGTGGAAATCTCAGCCTCCAGTTTCATCTTCATGTTGAGCAGCACCTCGTACTCTTGGGTCTGAGCCTGGATGTTTGCGCGCAGGTTGGTCAGCTCCTCCTCCAGATGGAGAATAATGGCGTTGTACTTCTCCATTTCCATGTTGTTTCGTAGCTCTGTGTTGCGTAATGTGTCCTCTAAGGAGGCTTTCTGATAAAGAATTGAAAAGACGGAATCAAAAATATGCCAAAGATTTTTTTTAGGCTAAGTCTAATTTTGGAGAACATGGGAAAGTTTACAAGAAGACATGACAAAGATTCGGAGTGGGCGTGGCATAAGGGCCAGAGTAATGAGAGGATTTAATGATTTCATGTTGGTGAACGAAATGAATAGAAAACACATGTGCTTACTAAGCTCTGTTGAGACGCAAGTTCAATTTCCAGGGTCTGTATCTGTCTTGTTAAATCCCCGATCTCCGTCTGGGCTCCCTGGAGAGCTTCTGTATTCTGGGATACCTGCACCTGCACGTCCGCAATCTGACAGGGAGACAGGGAGAGGGCGTTAGCCAACAAATAAAGTACTTCCTGTGAGCGGCCTTATGAGTGATTACCCTTCTTAAGGTAGCATCACCTGATTTTCATGCCATTGCTTGAGGTCTTGTGCATTTTTCACAGCAATCTTCTCATAGTTGGATCTCATGTCCTCCATGATCTGCGACAGGTCCTGACCTTTGGGAGCGTCAACGTCCACTTGCACGCCCGACTGGGAGATCTGATTCCTCAGTTCCATCACGTCCTATTGAACCAACAGAAATAGAGAAATGAACAAGAACATTCACGATGTGTGACGGGGATAGTAGACTGTGATGACTGATCTGCATGTACTGCAAACTCACATTCTCGTGGTTCCTCTTTAGGAAGGCGAGCTCCTCCTTCACTCCCTCTATCTCGCTCTCGATGTTCATCCTGGTCATGTTGGTGTCATCTATGACTTTCTTCAGCCCAGCAATGTCGGCCTCCACAGACTGGCGGATTGCCATCTCATTGTCTAACCTGTAGGAGTGCGCAGACACAAACTCTACTACAGACATCCTCAGCTGTGATTCACACTGTGCTGCGTGGTATCATTATGAAATGGCATGTCTGAAGTGTTTCTGAGATCCTATTCTTTCAGATATTATAGAAATTAAACCACATGCACTCTGCAGGGGCTCCCATTAACTAAAGTATATAACATGAAAGCATGTCTGCCTTTGTGCAGGATCTGAAGAGTGAGCTTAGATGTGCCTTATTCATTTAAGCTTAACATATAAAACAACAGAAGTAACTCTGAAATTAAATGTGAAATAACATACTTCACTTTGAAGTCGTCAGCAGCGAGACGGGCATTGTCGATCTGGAGCACGTAACGAGCATTCTCTGAAACCTTATCAAAGATCTGGACAGAAGAAAGAAGAAAGAAATGGTTTAAAGTTTTTTTCCTGCTTTTGCTGGTGACAAAGAACACAATTGTTTAAGCAGAAGCCATAACTCAGTTGTAGGCTCCGGTCGTTAAGAGCCATGGGACAGCAAAGTTTCACACAGCTGCAGAATTAAACATATGATTTGAATCACTATTTCCCTTATGTAACACAAGAAACCCCAGAGTCAGATTACACACTGGAGCCACAACATAGTGGAATCCATAGTAACATTCAGTGAAGAACAGACTGAAGGACAGGAAAAGGGGATGTTCCTGTGCCAAGGCAGAATCTGGTTTCTTTTAGCGTTGTTGGAAAGATTGGTTTCCTGTTTGAATCAGTCACACAGAGAGATTTTTCCTCTTTCCCATCTCGCTGCAGAGTCTCTGTCATTTTCTTTATTGTATGTGTGCACGGGTTGTAACATTCTTGGTGCATGAGTGTGACTGTGGGTTTATAACTTTCTGTGATATCCTCTGTCAGAGGAAAAGAAGAATACATGTCTTTTTATGTGTTGAGAAAAAAACAGTGCCACCATCAATGTGTCATTATGGGACACTGAAGCTCTATAGTGCGTAAAAGAATGTGACATTTGACTCTGCAGACTGGAGCCGATTGTTATACAAGCAGTGCACTCACACGCAGCTTTGTGTACACACACACTGGCAGTCCAAGATCCTTTGTGTGTGTGTGTGTGTGTCATTACTACACATCTGTTTCACATTGAAGCCCTCCTACGCCAGAGAATGCTCGTAGACCACCATTTGCAAGCAGGACCATTTGGAAAAGCTTTTGTTTGAGAGCGTCTCAGTCGCTCTCTCATGATGCTGCCCGCGTGCTGGTGATTCATCAGGGGAAATTCTGGCCACTTTTATGGGGGAGGGTTAGAGCTCAGCAACCACACCCTTCACTCTTGCCAGAAATTTGATAACCTACAAAGAGAATGCTACCTGTTTTCAGCAAAGTAATGAACACTTGATAAATGATGAACACAGTGAAACCAGGCACAAGTCAGTCTGTATTTGAAACATTGTCTGTGATGAAGGTGCCATCACTTTGCCCTCATTGACTCTCATATGAGAGGCCCCATCAAGCATTTCTAAAGCATTAAAACATCACTCACATTTCTCTCTGTCTGTCTCACTGAGCTACATCAACCAGCAACCACAGCTTCCCACGTTTCATTCTCAACTTCCACCTGTTATAGTCTTCATTATTCCTTGTCATGCTTACCTGTCTGCGTAGATCTTCTATGATGGGCTCATACTTGCTGTAGTCTCTCATGTCGGGCCCCCCCTTCTCCAGAGCCTCCTTGATCTTCATCTCCAGCTCCTTGTTGGCCTGCTCCAGGTTCCTCACCGTCTCCAGGTAGTTGGCCAGGCGGTCGTTCAGGTTCTGCATGGCTCCCCTCTCGTTGCCCATGATCCCAGCGCCGGCACCACCGCTCATTCCCATGGATGCCCCGGCACCACCACCCATTCCACTGCTCAGCTTGAAGGCAGATGTGGCCATGGAGGGACCGGCCCGCAGGGAGGGGGCAGCAGAGGAAATGCGGACATTTCTTCCAGAACCAGCGTGAAGGCTGAGAGCACGGGGTGCGGAGCGGGTGAAGGACATGTGGGAAGAGGATATCGGCTGCACACTGGGTCTTTTGAAGCTCATTTTGGAGAAGTTTAGGCAGGACAGAGAGTGAGCTGAAAAATGAGAAGTGGAGACTCACTGCTGGCCGTCTGAGAAAGTGACGCTGGCAGCCTGAAGTGAGGAACTTTATACTCCTACTTCTCTGCCTCAGTCACAGCTGGTCTCAGACCCTGCCCACTTCAGCATCGCCCCAGTCCTCCTTTCCTGCCCCCCCTGCTCTCTCATGCTCATTCACCCACATGTTCCCTTTTTTCAACTGACGCTGTGTTTTCTGTCTCCAAGGAAGTGTGGTGTGAAAAAACACAGTGTGATTTGATCATTCAGAGCAAATGAGTTTACTGAACTAAGTCCAGGAATCACATGAAGCACAGTTCAGAACAAAGGAAAGACAGCAGTGATAAACATGTGATAAAGCACATACACATACAGAAACAGCTGGAATAAGGTTAAAGATAAACGTTAATGTGTAGAAGGTTCTTTTCCAAATGAGCTTTACTTTGCAACTAAATTCCTTTGGTTTGCCCATAAAGGCATAATGTCTACCATTGGCTGCATAGTTTCTCAGTTTGTGGTCAGCCAGGCACCAGAATAAACTCACACTGCCAACCTTCCTATCTAAACTAAACTGAAAGAGAGATGCAGCCGCTGCAACACTGGGTCTTTGAGTCGTGGCAGTTGTTAGAAAGTGAGAAAATAATAATGAGGAGGAAATATCTTCAGCATGATGTTGAACTGTTTATCAGTGAAAAACAAACTGATGTACTCATGAATACAGCTACAATCATAATCACATGTCAGCACAGACAAAAGGGTGAGGAGTATTAACAATGAAACCTGCCTCACTGTAAAAGGACACCCAAGCTCCAAATGTGCCCAGAAGAGCCTGGAAGAGATGGGATGCATAAAGCAGGAGAGTAAGCCAATAGCACATTGTTCAGGATACAATCAGAAGGAAAGAAAAGATGGCCTCATTCACCGACCACACTACAGGTGATTATCTGCACAAATCAGATGTGCAGAGGATGAAGAACAATGGTCTTTGAAGCCTTATCAGGTGTGGTACCAGCCTTAAGAACCACCTTTGATTGCTCCTTTTTTCATTTGTGAATCACAGAATTACAAAGAAGTGGCCAACATTTGATCAGGTTTAATGTCACTCAACTCAGAATTCAGTTTTTTCTGCATCATAGTGGTGAAATGACACAGCGCCTACTGCTCCCATAGGAACGAGGAAACACTGTCAACAACAAGAAAAGAGAGAAGAGGAAGAAAGTGAATCATTTCACGCTGCCGTGCACGGTGCTCTGATGTGACTTTGGACAGGTTCATATAGGTCTAACTGAGGTTGTGGTCAAAGAGGATTTTTACACTGGGCCCAAGAGAACTGGGAGACAGAACTAAATGAAGCAGCCTCCAGGGGACACTGAGGCTCTCACACCCTCCTGAGCTGCATGCAACCTCCTTCTTTTCTTTCCTGATCTTACCTCACCTTCATGGTTGATCGAGTTTCAGCGGTTCTCACACTCGACACCGACCCCTCGCTGGGCACTTATTTAGTAATCTCTTTTAATAATGCTCAATAAGAAGAAAGCACAAAGCATATAGAGAGGGGAAGAAGCAAAGAAAAAGCAAAGGAAGCACGGATGAGTGTGTCCTGTGATGAGGGCAGGCACATATAAAGAGGAATGGTGAATTTAATCAGCATGACTCACACCTCGTGACAACATCTACTGTGCTCTGTGTTTGAATGTCAGCAGGACTGACTAAAAAAGAAAACTTGGAACTTACTGACCACTATAACATGTCTACTGTATTTCATATTAATGCCACCCTCATGCTTTTAAATGAGAGATTTCTGATTCCTGCTCACATCACTTGTCCAGGTGAAGGTTTTATAATTTGCTGAACTCCCCAGATTTTGTTCCCCCACGTGCAACAGTCTGTATCTGAATTGCACAGATCTTCCATATCAGACGGGAAAAGAAAAGGAGCGGAGGAGCTGGGGTCTGTGAGTCATAGTAACATACAGCGGGAGTCTGGAAACTTCCACAGGACTTTATGTGCTTCACAAATCTTGGACAGCTGTCAAATTATTCCCGCTCTCAGCCGAGCCTGGCCTTGAATGAACTCCGCCCCCTCCCTCTCTCTCTCTTCAGTTTCCCTTCGCCCAGCCTCGGTGCAGAGTGAGTGCCCTCACAGACTTATATACAAAGTCCAAAGCATGTATTTGCATAGATGCATATGCATATGATTAACAGAAGGAATGTGGACATGCATGTGAGTGTGATTTACTCTTGCACGCACTCACTCTTGTATCCTCCCGTCCTCTCTTGATCACTCCCTCACTGACTCACACAAGATGCCCAAAAGGTTCCAGAAGAGGCAATTTGTTTCTTTAATTTTTCTGTATATTTAAATTCCAGTTTCGTGGCCAGGACCGTCAACAAGGTGCAGGGGGTCACACATCAGAGGTTAGTGAAATGTGTCGACTAAGAGGCATTTTCTCTGTGGGACGCCATGTCCATTTCTAGCACAAAGACATTTCACAGGAAGACATAAAAGGAGCAATGAGTGAGTGGAGAGTCACCTATACTCTCATTTCTCATGTGGACACAAATGATTCATTTCATTAAGGAAGCAAAACTTGAAACGGTAACTTCACTACACGACAAACTGTCTTGAAAAAAATCTGTGTGGTGTAATTATCAGGATTATCTTTCCAAAATATTTGAAAATGTCAAATGTGTTGGAAAAAGCTAAACAATCTTTTGACACCAAAAGAGCACATTTAGTCAGGAATGGAAGAACAGGTGAACAACAATAAAGAGACTGAATCATAAGACTAGACTATGAGCTAGATGCTAACATGATAGCTTGACAACAGGCTCACATTGACAATGTTTACATGTTGATGTTTTGCAGGTATGTTTACTATCATCAACTTTTTTTTTTAGCATGTTAGCATGCTAATATTTGAAATTTGCATTATATACAAAGAACAGCTGAGGCTGACTGGGATGGCTGTTTTGCAATAATTTGCTCATAATGCAAAGTTTTGGGAACATGGAAATTTTCCAATGAAACAATCAAGGGAATTTGAATTTATCGTGATTCAGAGTGAAATATCATGACACCAGTTGGATTGATTTCCATGAAATCTGCTGCAGATGTTTCCCACAACAACCTCATGGTGGCGATAAAAGAAACATCAACACATCACCAAAGTCAGCATGTCTCATCCATGGGGACGATGAATGTCGGTAATCTGCTGTATTTGCTGAGATATTTCCATCTGGACTAAAGTGGAGGACAGGCAGATTCACATGAAGTCATGAGGCTAGTGTGGCTCAAGAATTATCACATTAATCTGATATGGCTCAGATTTCACAGATTATATCATGAGGATCAGTAATGACACCACGTGGCCACATCATGCCCCTCCTCCTCTGTCTGTCTTGGGTTACAAACATACACTTCCATCTATCAGTCACTAGGGGGAGATATTCTCAAAGCAAACAGACCCACTGTCCTGAGAGAGGAGTGCGGAAGTCATGGCTGCATGTTCTGTACCTTTCTCCTTCTAACACTGAGTTCATGTGTACTCCCATTGTTTAGCACTTTAAACTGCCTCTGTGTTTCATTCGCTTTGCCACTGGAGGCTGTTTGCACATCCATCACAGGGCGAGGCAGGAAGTCACTTTTATCACTCATTTTACTGGCAGGTTTGCAGGCTTGGCAGGGTCCTCCTGAACAATACAGAGTTCAAGACCACAGCTGAAACCAGCACCATCCCTTCTTAAAATCCCCATTACTTCTGCTGGTCTTTCACTTTAAATTGATTTCTGCATTTCCCTTTTCTACCTTTACCACTTTTTCCTTCATTTGAACTTGAACTTGTCTTTGCATTGTTTATAAATCATTGCATGCATCAAGTTCATTATAACCATAATATAGTATTCATGGAGGTGCATGTAGGAGCGACGTCATCGTCTTTGCTACGGCCGTCTTAAGATCACTGTCACGTCCTCCTGAACATCTCAGTCGATCTGTCAGTCGTCATGAAATAGGTTTGTTTCTTATCTTTGCTAATTGTCCTCTCATACCCCCCTCCTGCTCGTCCTGCCCCCACCCCTCCTCTCCGTCTCTAGCATGTACGTGTCTCTCTCAGCACATTCCTGACGTGATGTGTCATATAGCAGCTTCATACAAACCAAGAGCATCGCTGGCCTCTGAAGAGGCTGAAGGTCAGAGGGTGAGCTTCTTAAATTACCATCTCTCTGTTCTCATGCAGGAAGAATGAGGAATAATCTCATCAGGGAAGAAATGCAAGGAAATAAACACAGCTTTGTTCATCAGTTGGTTTATTTGTGGGAGAGCAGAGTTAATGAAAGCACCACAACTGGTTGACTTGCACATATATGGCTGCTTCCAGCTTCAGCACAGCAGCTCCATTGTGAAGAGTCACGTCACTGTTTGATACGAGCCAAAGGAAACATGCATTTTTTTGATTGGTCCAACGCTTGAGAGTCCCTTTCAGGTTGTTAAAAAGTACTTTCCACAACATGTGCCCCCTGTGCTTATTCACATCTAGTTTCCACATGGCACGATACCGTGGGCTTTGGCTCTTTTCATTAGCTGATAAATAGGTGAGGTTTTTTTTTTTCATTGCCATGTAAACCTTGAAAACAAAAGAAAAAGGGGTGTGGTGAATGTGCTGGTGGAGGGAGCAAGGGGTTTATTCTGGTACAAATTAGGCAACGGTGTTCGAACTGCTCAGAAAAGATCATGAGTCATAAATCTGCGACAGTGTGACAGATGAATCATGATTTACACAGTTTGAGACGATGGTTCATGTTTTAAATTAAACTGTCAAAATGATAAGGCCTTACTAAAAAAAAAGTTTTTATCTTTTGTGTTTTCTTATGTGTAACCATAGAAACAGAGATACACATACACACTTAGTCTATCTATCTATCTATCTATCTATCTATCTATCTATCTATCTATCTATCTATCTATCTATCTATCTATCTGTCTATCTATGGGTTTTTATGTTGTAGCTTTATGAGTCTTTATCAGTTCCTTTATGGGTGGGGAAAGCTGTTGAAGACTGAGGTGGGCTTGGAGGAAAAGACAAGCTCTGTTTGCTCTCCACCTGCTGATATGGTAGGAATGTCCATCAATTGTCCTTGTGTGTGTGTGTGTGCATTGCCTGGCTTGGTCCATTGATCACAGCTGATAATGGACACATCCAGCACGCTGCACCTTGTAATTGTGCAATTTACAGGCTTTAAACACAGGCTTTTACTTTGAGTTCCAGGTCAGACTACTTGTTAAAGTGTACTTCCATTTTTTGTTAAAATAACGAGTCTTTCATGCAAGGACTTGTAATGTATCTGCTCCAAAGCACTTTCTCACTCACATAGATAGTGGAGCAAATTCAGTGTGTAAATCTGGTTCTCCCACAATTATGAGACATACAGTCACTGCCCACAAACGCACAAAGCACATCACGCTGGGCAACCGCAATTTACTTCGCAATATATCACGTCTATGAGAAGTGTTGTAAAGCAGAAAAGGGGTCATAAAATTCTGGTGCCTGTTCATTATACCCAAGGTTTGACTTCATGTTCTGGTGTTGCATGTGTGTGTGTGTGTGTGTGTGTGTGTGTGTGTGTGTGTGTGTGTGTGTGTGTGTGTGTGTGTGTGTGTGTGTGTGTGTGTGTGTGCATGTTAGAGTATAGAGGATAAAACAAAGATGCTGACTTTGTTTAAAGTCCAGTATAATTTCATGGATGCAAAATAGGCTGATTTGATTAAAAGCAATGTCATGTTTCAAGTATGGAAAATGCTCACAATCCTCTACAAGGTGGACAAGAGTCTGAAAGTCTTCCAGTGTTTCCGCAGAACTTTTATAGAAAGTGGCACACTGGCTATTATGTAATTCTTGTGCTCTCTCCAACTCACTTTCTGTGCTGCAAAACGTGTAACACAATGCGATTTTCTTCCCTGACATTCCCTCATCTCTCCCCCTCGCCCTCTCCCCCCTTCATCCTTCACTCCCCTGCTGAGAACACCAGCCAATCGCACCTCAGCAGGGTCCCACCCCTGCTCTGATAAATAGCACTGGGGGACCAGGGAGGGTCTATCTGCTTGACTCTCCTTCCCTCTGCAGAGTCTCTCCTCTCACACCACCTCAGTGCTACAGACTCCCTGAGACCATGTCTGTCAGAGCCGTGAAGACCACCACCCTCTCCACTGTGTCGTCCTCCAGGGGCCCCTCCCAGGGCTTCAGCAGCCGCTCCTTCTCCAGCTACGGTGGCCGTGGTGTGGGTGGTGGTAGGCAGAGCTATTCTACCCGCAACTCCTATGGGGGAGTGGGCAGCAGTGGTGCCGCCGTGGGCGCCGCTGGGGGGTTTAAAGTGGTCGGTGGGTATGTCACTGGGGGGGCTGGACAAAGAGCAGGTGGAGTAGAGTTTGGCTATGTGGGCTATGGTGGAGGCTTTGGAGGTGGCATGGTCAACGAAATGGTGGCCCCCATCACTGCAGTGACTGTGAACAAGAGCCTGCTGGCCCCCCTCAACCTGGAGATTGACCCCACCATCCAGGCCGTCCGCACCCAGGAGAAGGAGCAGATCAAGACCCTGAACAACCGCTTCGCCTCCTTCATCGACAAGGTCAGTCAAATTAAGACTGAGATATAAACACTATTGTCAGAGCAGAACAATCACAAACTCACAGCACATGCAATATGTTGCTTTATGGGTTTTTATGTCTGATGTTCTGTTGGTTTATATGACTGTTGGGATAAAGCTATTAAATTCCACACAGAGTGGAAAAATAACTCAGGAAGCTCAGAGGAAACAATGCAAGCCAAAACAGTTGAAGGTGAAAGAGGTCTGATTTCACAATGGGGATCATCCTTGAGACGAACCCCTGTGAAACTGTCAGACAAGGTGCAGCCTGCTCCCAGTCGAGCACAGCCATTCTGTGGAGGTACAGGCTGGTTTGAGTAACATCTTGGCTTCCTCACGTGTTTTCACCCCCAGGTGAGATCATAGAGCTCAGCTAAGATGATCAGGCTGGATACAGCAGGGTACATACTGTCCCAGGCTGGGATGAAGAGCGGAGCAGTTTGGCTCGAAGGGCTGAACTGTGAGCAATATCCTGCAAACCCACACTGAGTGGTTATGAAAGTAGACAGGGTGGCAGGTGTCACATTACAATCTTGTTCTGCAAAATCTTATGGATTCTGTTCACATTTCAATGCCTGAATACTCACAGCATGTACAAACACTTGCAGAAGAAAAAAAAAAAACAGTGGGAGTGGTCGGGGAGAAGTTTGCATAAGACAAGCCTGTGAAACACTGAGTGGATCACTGGAGTAAAAAAAGCATGTAAGACCATAAATAGTCTGAACAATACTCATTTTATGAGGCTGTATAATAATCAAGGAAGCTATGTTCTTGACTGCATTATAAATCATTGTAATGTGGCCACCATCAGAAACAGATTACGTCTGATACAGATAATCTTATCAGACTCTTCCCCAGCCCAGATCGATCAGATTCTTCACTTATCGCTCATTGTAACTCTCTGTTTAAGGAGGCAGCCTGCAGTACTGTAGCACAGAGGCTGAACTGTCAATCAATCACTGTGACACTAATTCTTCAGATTGTAAAACAAAGCTCTACATACCACCGTGATATGGCACACACACACACACACACACACACACACACACACACACGCAGGGCTGTGCGTCTCTCATCATGTTTGTTGTAGCAGGACCCCGCCCAGGGTCAGGAATAGAAAAGTGGTAAACTGTGTCACGATTGGGAAACAGAGCCTCTTTGTGTGGAAGCGTGGCACTATGGGTTAGAGGAGTAATTGATGTGACATTCAGACTGAGTTGGAGGTGGGAGAAGTTCAATTAGTCATTTCTGTGTCAGTCGATCTTCATGCGTTTCTTTGTCCATCTCAAACAAAGTGAATCCATGAGTCACTCCCTCCTTCTCTTTACATGCTCTCTCTCTCCCTCTCCATACATTATAAAGTCATGTGCCTTTGTTTCACCATGACAGAACAAATGACACCATCTATAATCATAACTCAGGTCTGAATATCAGCCATCCTCATCAATGATTGATCATTCCTTTCTGCAGGTGCGCTTCCTAGAACAGCAGAACAAGATGCTCGAGACCAAGTGGAAACTTCTGCAGGAGCAGACGACGTCTCGCTCCAACATCGATGTCATGTTCGAAGCCTACATTGCCAACTTGCGAAAGCAGCTCGATAACTTGGGTCACGAAAAAGTCAAGCTGGAGTCTGACCTGCATCACATGACGGGCCTGGTCGAGGACTTCAAAAACAAGTGAGCAGAGGAGTCGCTCGCCGTGACAAATCCACAGAGAATCAACCCCAAGTTTTGCAGTTCCTCTCAGCTCAACACACCATTTTGGTGTCTTTCAGTTCAACTGTACAGTTTTGGTTCACATCAGCAGGATTTTCTACAACAACTAATACTGTTTGGAAGCTAATCTTTAAATTCATTCAAATCTCAGTTTTCTTTTCACTGGCAGAAATTTGTTTCTTTAGATGCAGATTTCTACTGAAGAAATCATTTTTTTAAATAATCATCTCTTTTTAAAGCTGCACTTTAAATCCAAATGTTTATATTTTAACAATTAATGCAGGTAATGTCAAAGCTGTCCCTCATAGTTACAAACCCACAAAGACTCTGCAGGTTCTCCACAGAGCATTTGAACGTATTTCAGTTCTTTGCTTTGTTTACGGCCCATAATGTAATGTTTTAACTCACAGCTAGTGAAAATGTTATATATAATGTTATATATCTCAATGTAAACAATCTGCCCAGCACCAAACCACAAAGTTAGCAGCTAAGTTTACTTCATATTTCAGTTGGTCTTACAGCTTGTTTCTGCTGCCCCCTAGTGATAAAAAATGGTTATTGCAGTTTTTATTTAATGTAAATTTTGCACTGTTCAACTACATATGTGAAGCATATGGATCAGATGAAATCAAAAATATCACATATCACATGTTGTAGAATTATAATTCACTCTGATTTAAAGGACATTAAAAATTCTCTTACTCTCCAGGTATGAGGATGAGATCAACAAGCGCAACGAGTGTGAGAACAACTTCGTCCTCACAAAGAAGGTCTGTTTGGGTTTTCTAACATATTCTTAATCTTGAAGCTGAAATTAGCCTTTGAGCAGAACGAGCTCACACATTGGACACTTGTAACTCAAGGTCATGCAACAGTGAATATTGTCAGCGCTGTCTCTTCCTGTGCAGGACACTGATGCAGCCTACATGACCAAAGTGGACCTGGAGGCCAGACTGGATGGGCTCTCTGATGAGATCGACTTCCTGAGGCAGATCTATGATGCAGTAAGAACCGGAGTTTACTTTTCAGTGGCGCACACATAAATAATAGATCTAGCTTTCTGTCATCTCGATGCTTCTCTGCTCATGTTCACGTCTCCTCCTGTGCAGGAAATCCACGAGCTGCAGGGCCAGATCAAGGACACGTCTGTTGTGGTGGAGATGGACAACAGCCGTAACCTGGACATGGACGCCATCGTCGCTGAAGTGCGTGCCCAGTATGAGGACATCGCCAACCGAAGCAGAGCTGAGGCCGAGACCTGGTACCAGAACAAGGTGAGAGCACTCTGTGTGTTCAGTGAAATGAAGGCTTTAACCAGCACTGCATGGTGAGGGAGCACAGTCTCTGACCCGTCCCTGTCTGTCTGTGCCAGTACGCAGAGATGCAGCAGTCCGCAGGTCGATACGGGGACGACCTGAAGTCCACCAAGGCTGAGATCGCTGACATGAACCGCAGGATAATGAGGCTCCAGTCTGAGATTGACATGGTGAAGTCACAGGTGAGAATCACACTCGTCCTTCTTTATTCCACCAGCAGCAGCACCAGGCCTGATAAAAACCACTCTGCTCTCCTCCTCCACCCTCAGAGGAACAGTTTGGAGACTCAGATCGCCGAGGCCGAGGAGCGCGGCGAGCTGGCCGTGAAGGACGCTAAGCTCCGTATCAGGGATCTGGAGGAGGCTCTGCAGAGAGCCAAGCAGGACATGGCCATGCAAGTCCGCCAGTACCAGGAGCTGATGAACGTCAAGCTGGCCCTGGACATCGAGATCGCCACCTACAGGAAGCTGCTGGAAGGAGAGGAGGACAGGTCAGCTGTTACTGTCACAGAGGACGGGAGGAGAGATATTATTCTGTCTGTCTCTTCATATCCACTGTCTGTTTCCTATTTTTCTTTACAGGCTAGCGACTGGAATCAAGACCACTGTATCCAAGCAAACGTGTAAGTTCACTTTTCACTTTTCTCATGTTACATGTTACAACCCTAGAATCAGGAAACAAAAAAAATCACATTATTTATACAAAGTACGTTAAACAGTTCAGTTCCTGTTCAGAGTCTCATGGCAACAGAATGGAACAGTTCTAACAACCTGTGGACACAGAGACACGACAGTCAAGCTGCAGTTTGTCTCCACTGATTTGATGCATTGTTAGAAACACAAGCCTGGTTTTAAGAATAAAAACTGAACTGATCCTGAACTGCATGTTCCAAAAGGCTTCTGGGTCTCCTGTCCTTCACATCAGGTCGTCCAGATCTCACCTGCTGTCTTCTTCTCTCTGGACAGCTGAATTCAATAGAGTTGTTCATGTGAAAATGTAATTGAATGTAATGTAGTGAGAAAACAGTTCATGTAATTAGAAAACAGTGATCTTTGAATAGACCTGGTTAAAGGCAGTGATACAGTGATTCAGTACAGGCTCCACACAGCTGCTGTCCTGACTGTGTACAGAGGTTTCAATGTGACTTAGCAAGTATAAAAAATGTCCAGAGACTGAGAACACTGGAAGTTGTCATGACACATGGGCAAGAAGAGAAAACTTCTCTGGCACATTTGCAGAAACAGAATGTCCACATTGCAACTCTTTTCTGAGCCTTGTCCCACTTCTCTGCGTCCATGTGAATGAGTGCCTTTTCCCTCTGAACGTGCAGCTGTGAACTACAGTGCCTACGGCCTGGAGAGCTCCCGCACCCCGTCCTACGTCAGCTCCTCCTTCGCTGGAGGCAAAGCCAGCAGCGGCTCTGTGTCTGGCCTGGAGGGAGCAGCGGTGAAGAGCGCCACGGTCACCAAGACGGAAACTGTGGTGGTGAAGACCGAGGAGAGGAAGGAGGAGCAGGAGGAGAAGGAGGAGGAGGAGGAGGTGACGGAGGAGACGAAGGAGGAGGTGACGGAGGAGACGGCAGCAGTGGAGGAGCCAGCAGCTGTGGAGCAGAAGGAGCCGGAGCAGGTGGAGGCTGAAGCTGTGGCTGAACAGTGATGTTTTCACACTGCTTTTGTCTGATTGATGATTTTGGTCTTGGAGATTAAGAAAAAGCACAACTTCTCTGCTTTGTTATCAAGTTCTAAAATGATTCGTTCACCAAGGTGCCTTCACCAAAAAATGGGTGTTTTCTTCTGTCAGAGGTGTAAACACGACCTTCCTTCACGTGTCCTTCATGAGGAGGCTCTAAATCTCTCGTAGGTGAAAAGTTCTTCACTGTTAGCTGTAGTCTGCATCACTGCCCTGGTTCAGTCACTGCTGCACCACACTCTTTTAGCCAGCAGGTGGCACTGTTGTCTGTGGTTTCCTCTGCTGCTCCATCGTGTCATTTGACCACCTGAAGCAGTGCATCAACCTGTAACTCACTGTAATAGGATACTGCTGATGGGAGTAATTTGGGAGAAATGAACCAAATTCAGAGTTTAATCACAAAAATCTTATGAAATCCTTTTTGATTGAGAATAAATCTTCAAAAAGTGGTTTGCATGGTGTCCTGTTCTATGTCGATTTTAAGGTTTCACATGAGTTTTATGGATTCATGATTATTTATTATTTGTTTTAACATTTAATAAGAAAATTACCACTAAGATTTTACATTTGGAAAAAAAAAAATTAAATCAAACATTTAAGGATAAAAATGAGAAAGTGTGTTGGGAGAACATTTGTAATCAGCCTGAAAGAGTCAACACACGCCCACACACACACACACACACAAACACACACACACACACACACGCACACACCCACAAATAAGTTGAACTTTTAACAGAGTTCAACAAAGAAAACTTAAATGACACACTAATGACATTTCACACATTGCTGAGCGACGCGTGGCGTGTCCCGGCCTGCCTCGCTCTGGATACAGGCTAATTAAGGACTTTACATTGAACAAAATGATTTGAAGGTCATGCATTCCTACAAAATGTCAACAAATGTCATGTTCCTGACACCTTTAATCACTCACTGTAAAAACTCGAATACAAAGTTCACACAAGGCAAGACATGGAAAACAAACGGGTTCAACACGCAGTCGAATCCGAACACGGCAGAGGTGCATCAGGACGATGCAGCGGCTCATTCAGAAGCTAACATGTGTGAGAGTCTGTTCGTGTGCTGAAGTAACAGAAACGATTTGTCTGAGTAATAGGGCATTTTCTCTTTCGGTAAATGGATACTTAAGAGGCCTTTTCAGCCTCAGGTGAACAGGTCTGAACATGAATTAAGGGTGGTGGTGCCACACCCACGGCTATGCAACCTCTCATGAAGCCAAAGACACGAAACTGCCCAAATCCCACGATCCCATCTATTGTTGACGGCTCATAAACCATATCTCACTGCTGACATACACACTGAGCGTTTTCAGCCTTGATGGCTTGATCCGTTAACTGCATGAAGAGACGATATTAAAAGAGGGCGCATCCAGTTTCTGCAACAGCTGACCTGAGGTGACACAGCTTCTGGCATTGTGGGAAACACGTATGTGCTTTGTGACCGATGAGGGTTTGACTCCTCTGTCTGTTATATGTGACGGCTCTGACAGCTCAACACACCACATGCAAAAAACAAGACACAAGCTCATGTAAATGTAAGTAAACACCCTCAGGAATTTGACAATACACACACAACATTTTGGCAAAAAACACTAGATTTGCACAAAAGAGCAAATATAGAAACTTTGCAAATACAGGAACAAGAAGAAACACAGTCAAAACAGTTGAATTCACTTAAAGGAAGTAAGTTTTGTTTAGGTTTAGTGCGTGCTTCAGATTTACCATTATTTGACTATGATAATCAGATAGATTAACACAAGTAGGCCACACTTGATAAACTGCAAATATCTGCAGTAATCGCACGCTCGCAAAGCTAAAACAAACAAAAATAACTTTCATCTTCGGCTCATTCATCAGCACCAGTGAAGCAGGACTCGAGTAAATGCTGCTACATTTGGTCGTTTTCTCACATTGGAGCCTGTTTTTGTCCTGAATGCTGAGCATGTGTTGTCAGGTTGGTGAAGATGTTTTCTGAAGTTGCTCAGTTTTGAAAGAACAGGCCTGCAGGACATGTGTCTGGTCAGTATGAGGCGAGCTGGATTAACACTACGAGCAGGTGCTGGATGGAGACTCCAAAACAGCAGCAATGATTTCACTGAATATTTCTCCTGCCGAGTGCCGGCTGGCTGCTCTGTGTGAGCAGTGGTTTAATACTGAAGCCCTGTCTGCTACAGTGCATCATATCGTATTAGTGCATCACGTTTTCACTGTGAAGTAACGTCACCTATGAGATAAATGTGATGGAGTTAAAGCTACGAGTCCAAACTTGACACAGACGAGTGAAGTACAGCTGTTGAAAGTAAAAGCACCTGGTTACAGTCAAGCCTCCTTTTGCGTAACAGCGTCCACTTGCACATTCCCACTGTCACTGTGAGTGACTGTCAGCTGTGGCTGCTGAACAGTGCAACTGCCTTCATTATGCTAGAACATTTTGATCAAAGATGATCAAATACACGGCTGCAATTAATGTCCACAGACTCTAATTAAAGTCAGTCAGTACAAACACACACTCATATCTATCATGCAGAGCTGCTCAGACGCTCGGTGGCGTGAGCTGAGTGTTGTGCAGTAAAAAGCACCTTTCCCTGTTTAAATATAACTTACTTAATCACACACTTACTTTGCAATTACTTTTTCTTATCTAATCGTTTCACTGATTGAGGCTCAAAGCGATGAATGTCTGCTGGGAGCTGACCTGCTTGTTGCCCTGCTGAGGAATCTGCTCTGACAGCCTCTGTGACACAGACACACTGTGCTCAACATGAGAGGCCTGCTGTTTCAGTAGTAAAACAATTTAATGCATTCATGCATGGAAAACATTGAAACATTTATTCATTCACTACCAGCAGTTCAACCTGCCCCTGGGAGGCATGGGGCTCCTCTGCTGCCTCTCCACAGGTGACACACTGAACCAGGATCAGCCTGAACTCACCTGCAGCAGGTGGGACTGACCTGTGACCTTTCCAAAATTACACCTCTGAATACAAACTTTTGTGGATGTGGCAAGTACAGAATCGAACATAAGCCCTGACAAATAAACGCTGTAACAAAACACAATAGCATTTCCAGATAAGCAGGAGCGAGCTGTGGGGCGAGGCTGCAGTGACAAGAGCAGAACAAGAAAGCTGAAAGAAACTTGGCTTCATCCTTATGATTAATTGATGGTCGGCTCACTGCCCCTCCCTTCTCTCAGCCTCGCCTGGGGTTTACGGCTTGGCATGTAGTCACAGGTACCAGTTTTACCTTCATGTTATGTAATCTGTACAATATGCCTCTGTCTGCTGCAGCGTGCTGGAATTTATAGTAAATGCATTCACACTTCAGTGAGAAAAGAAAATGAAGCGAATACTTGTCTCTCTGTCATCCAGCTGCCTGCAGGCAAAGCTCGTTAGTGCTTATATTTCCCTGAATGCAAACAATGCTTTTACAGTCCTTTGTCCTTTGTCCAACTGTGTATTAATACTAACAGAGGTCAGAGAGCACGGCTATAGATCATTCATGCAGCATGCCAGCGCAGGCCCACATGGCATCTTACATGATATCTGTAGCTCAGGAGCCAGCCAGCACCACACACAGCCCCCACACAGTCTGATCACAGAGGGAGCCAACAGGTGAGCTGAGCACCTGAGTCTGCAATGACTCACTCTATTAGCTCATCAAAGACAAACATTGGCCTCAATGGGCCGAATTAAAGTGTCTGACAGCAGCGCTGGCACGGCCTGCTAGTTTATCTTAATCTGTCTACAGAGCCCAACATGAAGTGAGAAACTCTGCTCCGAGGTGGTTTGATCCACTTTGATATAAAACAATAATAATAATAATAATAATAAAAAGCATAAAGATGATGGCTTGTTAAAAAACGATTAGCGTTTGATGTCTCTCCAGGGTTTCATGATTTAATCATCTAAACTGTCAGAATGAGTCGTCTCAGTAAACTGTAACTACACCGGCGGCAGTACAATTACTCATCACGTCAGTTTGCCTCATCCAGGATCTGTCCATACGTGACTTGATATAAAACTGACAGCTGTTTGTAACCATTAAAAAAGAGGAGAAAAAGAGCTCTCAGCTTTAGCAGCAGGTCTGGATTCCTCTGCAGGCTCTGGGTGGAGGCCACTGACAGATGAGAGATGAAAATCTGTAGAAAGGAAGAGTGCTGAAGTTTGTGGATGCCTGGGCGAGGCGTGGCCCTTCTCTGGTGGTGAAACCAGCAACGGCAGCTCTTGCTTTCTGAGGAAGTCGGCTTCTTTAGTTCGGCTGCAGGACAATTCCATCGCAATTTCAAGCATGTGAACAATGTTGTACAACCATTTATGCATGTCTTTGAAAAACAAGAAAGACAAAGGTGTGAATGCAGCTATTTACAAATGCACCAGTGCATGCTAATTAACTAATGTGATAACCTAATTCCTCTTTGTCCATTTACATTCATGAGTGGAGCCAAATATTCATTTAATGCACTGCAGAGAATGATCGCCACACCTGAGAGGAAGCATGTGGTCTGCCATTAAACATCCTTAATCCCTCCAGACAGCACCTCTCCCCCAGGTGTATCTCCGCTCACATCATCTGCACAGTTTGTCCGACTGTAACAGCTTTAATGATCACAGCCAGAGATGAAATGGAAATAAAAATCAAACTTGTGGATCCACTGAGAGAGTCTCTCTGCAGTCGCTGGGAAATAAAACCCCCCTCCAGAGCGAGAGCCGTCTCTTAATACCTGCATCAACAGTCTCGTCTCTGTTGTTTACAGGTAAATTTAAACAACAGCAAAATCCATCTCAACATGTGTCTCAGGCAGCTTGAGATTTGTTGTTCTCAAATCTGCCAACACTGAACAAAATGTCTTCTTTGTCTTCACTATCCATCAGTTTCTTGTTGCCAGTTTCAGATCTTCAATTCAAGTCGATTCAAATGAAAACATGTTGCTCGACTCTTCTCTGCTACAACATGTTTATTCATTCAAACATCTTGATGAAAACAAGTTTGATGATCAATGTTTGAGGTGTCTGAGGCTGTTTATGGTTCCCTCATATTAAATTCATTTAGCCCTCATGTAACCAATAAAGCCCACATAAACCACATGTAAATACAAAACATTGCAATCATGTTCTACGAAAGTGCTGTTTATAAATCTCCATTACTCATAGTTGATATGCAACATTGCAATCATCTTTTCACAGTATTCTTCAAAGGCTCTTTTTCATGTGAATCCATCAGTGACTAAAAAGACTGAATCTCCATCTCTGATTACAAGCTAACAATTTTTGTATCCTTTCAGCCTCCTGTTTTCATTACCACCAACTTTCTTTCAGCCTGTCATCAGATCTGTCAGGAAGACGAGTCCTTAAAATCATCACTCTTTAGTTCACCTGTGATTTATCGCTGTGCTTCTGGCTTCTCTGTTGCACTGCTGACACAGAATCTGATACAGCACCTGTAACCTTCTCATCGGTACAAAGTGACATATGTTCTGTGTCCTGTATTATTCTCTGCTTTTTTTTGGTCTATGATGTTCTGTGCAAGATTGCATTGTCCAAAAAAGGCACCAGGCCTCTGGATCCCACACACCCACATATATATCACATATTCCAGAAGGACTGTCTGGTCACTAAATTCAAAAGCAATAATATTAATACAGCTGATCATCTACTGAAGCCATTCACCAGATATGCACCTAATAATAGGATCAATAAAATAGGGAATGGATTGTCAAATGACAAAAAACACAAAAGATCCAAATATCATGTCATTCATCAGTTTTACTACAATGAATTGTAAATGTGTGAGTATTTGCAGCACTAAAGCCTCATATGAAGTGAGGCAGGTCCTGCTTTGTTACCTCATGTTATGACCCTGATTTAAAGCCTCAGTTATTTTAGTTCATATTGTGTTCATGAGGTGCATATTCCCAAATTAAATTCAGCCAGTCAGCTCACATGCACAGCAGTGTTTGGGTCAGAGGACGACAGTGGGGCTGGTTAAAGCTAAGAAGCACTGAAGGTTGAGCAGCTCCTGTAGAACAGTGAAGCAGCAGAATGAGAGCTGACCATTTTTAAAAAGCTTGAACTGAGCCACGCTGTAAAAGTGAATCAGCTCAGGACATGACACGTGTGAACCGTGTGCCTGAGCTCGCTCACTGCCTCCATGTCATTCATGTACAAATTACCACAAACTAATTCACAAGCAGAAAATCTGGACATTTCTTGACAGGGCGTGAAGAGACACTTGTGGCTACATCAGCAGCAGCAGCAGGATCAACATGTCGGTCGGGACAGTTGGGTTTCACCTCAGCTGTGATCGGCCCTGCCCTGGGGGTGGCGTCTGGGTGTGGAGCTGCTGGTATTCAACCAATGCTCCCAGAGTTAGCTGGAACACAGCTCGACACCGTGTCAATCACATGTGGTCAGATCAAAAGTCATTTCACTCCACAAATATGATAAGAGCTCAGTGGCAGAGCTGCATGAGCCTGTTCTCATCCTCATGTTCTCATCGTTCACTGTAGAGGCAGAAGCCTTTGTTTACAACAAAAGAGGAGAAGTCTTTCTTCTTAACTCCAGACACAGGCGCTTTGTTGTTGTATTGTTGTGCAAATTCTTCTTCTATCCTGTGTCTGTTGAAGCTGGTTAATCTCAGAATGTAGCAGGATGTGTGTCTCAGGTCAATCTTATGTTGACACAAAGCTCAATGGTACCATGAAAGACAGGTGGCATTAATGAGATAATTGATAATCAGCAGAGAGGCAGCTGGGTAACTGGCGCTCACTGAGCATCAGAGGCTGAACATGCCACTGATAGGAATGTGTGGAACTGCTCATTCATTCTGTCTTTCATCTGTCTGCTGAAGACTCAGAGTGAGATAGTGAAGGTGTGGGACAGACCTACAAACTTAATCACTGATGCCAAACTGATGGAGACGCCTGTGGCTGTGCACAAACGCTGGAGCATAACTTTCACTCTAAAGAATGCTCGGGTGTTTCCAGCTGAATTCCTCTAGTCCTGAATCAACCTCTGCACGGCGAAGCGCTTTGAAGCTGGAATCAAAAAGACTTTTTTCTTTTCATGATCTTTTTCGACTGTAAATCAACACATTATTCACATGTTTAAAAAAGAGAAATGATATTTGTGTAATCTTTCCACCACCGACACACAAAGCTGACTGTGGACGACGACGCAGGGATCAATCCAGAACCTTCATATTATGGAGGGAATCACCCTCTGAGGGGGGGCTGGCAGGGCTTTCCTCTGGTTTGACCACGCCCACCTCGACAGCTCAATGTTCAACCCAGAGATCTTACAACATACACAACATTAGCACGACATTATTATTCCTTATTTAGGAGCAACATTTCAGTGGCTAATTACATGATGTTTAACACAGTTTGTCTCTTAAAAACTCTCAAAAAAGACAGTCAGTATGTCTCTTCTACGTCTTATCATTTCATCACTCACTCATCAAACAACTGTGTTATGTTTCAGCTGCAAAAGTTAAAAGCTCTTTGTTCCATCACACTGCTTTACACACTCTCTAACACTGTGTGGATCAGCTCTTCCAGTCGGGTCAGGTCTGCCAGCAGTCAGCCTCTGGTATCCTGTCGCTGCCAAGTGTGCTTTATGAGCTGGTTAATCATTTCCTCTCATCAGAAGTGGTGTTCTGGAGGTGTAAATGACACGTTATCGCTGCTTTTACTGTTCAAACACCCAGGTCTGCAGGCATGTGGTCTGCTAGTGGAGGCAGCTTTCTTTTCTTATTTTCTGCTTTGAGTTCAACATTTACACTATTTTTATCAGAGCAAATGGAATCTTTATGGCACCGCTCCTCACAGAGTCTCATCAACAACAACACATGGAGCCGTAATTATATCTGAGGACACACACACACACACACACACACACACACACACACACACACACACACACACACACACACACACGCGAGGGAAGGGGGACATATACAGACGATGAGTGTGTGGTTATAAGATGCTGGTTGCTAGGCGCTGCAGCAACAACAACATGAGATTACTACACATCCGTCACAGCGAGTTGTAAGAAGTGAAGGTCATTATGATAACAGGAAGTGATGAGTTACTTTCTCCACGCACTCCACTGTTTCACAATATTCACACCGTTTTCCCTTTCATCTGCCTTACACCAAAAAAAATACCTGCTTGAATGCAAAACATCAAACGTAAGATAATACACTTGTTTGAGTGACAGCGACGATCTATGACTGTGTGCACTTATTCAAACAAAATGTGACTGACATCATGGGCCACAAATCATCTGGTCATGTCTGTGACTTGGGGAGATCTCAGGAGGTCCAGATGCACCGAACACCAAACAGGTTCCACAGTCTATGGGGGGGGGGGGGGGCATGTCTATAGGGGGCATGTCTATAGGGGGCATGGCTGTGTGGAGCAGCCACACCCTTCATGACTCCGTAGCTCTCAGTGGATGAAAAGAGCTTATGACAGTGAGATTCTCCTCAGCTCTGTTGGAATCACTGATGCATGTCTCAGTAAGACTGCTGCATTAAGCTGTGTTGAGTCACTGGGAGGCCAGCGACAGTTCTGATGCTCTGACTGATGGTGGGAGGGGTCGCTCCTGAAGAATGTGCACAGCAGGCAGAGCAGACCTGCTTCGACAAGTCGCCTGTGTGTTACAGTTACTGTCCAGCTCTGACGCTCATCAAGTGCTCAGTGTCAGAGGGTGATATCTTATATACAGAAGGAAACCAGAAGGAGAATCAAAAACTAAAAGGCTTTTGTTCTTAGAGGGAATTTTTATTGCCACGTTTGTTCGGACAAATAAAGACCAAAAAACAGCAAAAACAGAAATATGCTGAAGATTGAACTATTTGTATTTGTAGGCCGTCCAACCATGGATCACATTTCTATCCTGGCTAAAAGCAGACAAACAAGCAAATATGCTGATGTTATCAAGGCAAACAAAGCTGCTCGCTATTTTTCAATTAATCTGTGAAACTGACTTGGACTATTTGTTTTAATCTTTCATCACCATTGACACAACCATGATTCATGGAGCACAACTGTTTCAACAAAAAAAAAGAAAAAAAAAATCCCAAAACAACAGAAAACCAGAAAAATACTGCACAGCCACAGACACTGTGTTGCAGCATGCAGCAGCAGATGTTGTCAAACGCTCACGTAGGCAAACGTTCGATTCTTGTTGCTAGGGTTTTTATTTGGCTAGACGATTTACATGATCTTCACCGTCTGGGGGGGGGGGGGTGAGTCATCCAGTCAGACTGCAGAGTTCCCATGGCTGACTCCCTCCCACAGGTACAGTAAGGTGCTGTGTGTGTGTGTGTGTGTGTGTGTGTGTGTGTGTGTGTAAGCAAGGTGTTAAAGTCCAGAATTGTAAAGTAATATCTCATAGTGACTTTTTGTGCAAACACTGTGGATGTGTTTGGGAAGGTCCTGCAGGCCCACAAACTGTTGACTTTGCAACTGTGTGTAAAATCAATAAATCCTGGTGAGCTCTGCCGTCCAGTGAGCTCGTCAGTGACACATTCTTCAGAGACTTTCTTGACAAACCCATTGTGTTCATTAACCTTTTTTTGATTCCTCTCATTCATTGCAGGCTAACCACATTCTCTTCACTTGGCGTCCGCGGGCTCGTTCCATGCATGACTTGCGGCTGCTGTGTTGTAAGGGTGTGTACCTTTTCTCAGGTGGTGACTGAGGCTGTGAGGCCCAGATTAAAATCCAGCAACACTCCCTCATGGCGAGCACACCCACAACTTTCTGAGGACGCCAAAACAAGCAGGGAGGGGTGTGTCTGTCGCTGTGTGTTCCAGAGCTCCTCTTTGTGTTTGTCCATTATTCTTCATCTGGTCACAGAATAGTTTGATTCAGATCTGACATTTGACCTCCTGAACTTCCCAGTCTCTGCTGTAATATAGCTCCGGTGAGCACAGAGCTGTACCCCCGCCTCTCTGATGTTCATGTTGTGATCATGAAGACGAGCATGGCACCATGATCAATGTGCTGTGATGTGAAACTATGCTTTATATACCGTGATCAAAATGTGTGTTTGAGACAGAGAAACGCTGCCTTCCATCCTCAGCTAACGCTCTCAGTGGAAGGAGAGATAACACAGTCCATATGTGAGTGTAGCTTAATGTTGTTGTAGCACAGTCAGGCAGACTCTCCTCACTGGCAAAGCCTCATGTTTGACTGAAGCCTGAACATTCCAGTTGTAATCAAGGGATCGTCTCATCATTAAAATTGTTTTATAATTACAGGAAGTGGCCTATAATTCACATTCATACTGATACTAATACACACAGGTATGCACTTGGATGTTTTCCATCGTCTGTTTGAACTTTTGAAGAAGTGGTAATGTTTTTATACCCAGTGACTCAAGATCAACACGGCTAAATGTAAAATATGCAAAACTCCATAATAAATAATCAATAATCAATATCCACTGATTTGTGTTGATGTTTAGGTCGGGGGGCTGTGAGGGCCACGGCCAAATCTTCAGCTCTGGATTATGAGGAGCTTTTCAAATCATTGTCCTGTTGTAGGAGCCATCTCGACGGTTTGTTTGCTTTTAGAATTTGCTGGTGTTTAATTGAATCCATTCTCCTTGCAAGCATGCAATTCTGCACCCTTTTGAGTCCAAACATGCTTTTGTTCACTGCAGTCAAAAAGCTCTATTCTAACTTCATCAGTTAAAAATGCATCAGGCTTATTTGGGTTTTCCTTTGCAAACGTCTGATGCTGAACTTTGTGATGAGGAGGAGGGAAAGGTTTTCCATGAAGCTCATATTTGTGTAGGTGTCCCTGCAGGACCACCACTCAGGAGTCTGCTTCATCATGCTGAAGCTCTTTGATTTGCCTTTCTCTCAGTCCTCTCTCTGAGTTTTCTTCAACCTGACCTCCATCCATCCCTCTTAACTTAACTCCTGCTTGCTACTGTAAGTGAGAGTCACTGTCTCATGATGTCGGCCAGATTCATGACATTCTCACTATCACAACCTGCGGCTGATCGTGACAGGAATGTGCTCCACCCAAAGACAATGCACATCAGATATGAAGGTGACAGGATTGTTAAAGCTGTGTTCTCAGGAAATGAAAGGGCAGACAGATATGCAGTGCTGCGCTCTCACTGGAAACACTGGTTGATAATGATCAGGTCCGGTCCGACATGCTCTGCCACACGGCTGCAGGAATCAGCTCAGAGCGAGCTGAGGATCCAGTCTGTGAGCATCTGCATCAAACAGAGACAAACAACAAACAAACGTAAATGACCCTGAGACACGGGAGGCGGCAGCTGCTCGACAGGTTCCAGCATCCACAGAGATACAAACCCCTTCAACACCTGACCAGTGGAACTCTCTGCTTTTCAAGTGAAACCTCCATCAGTGACCTTTGGCTGTTTAGAAATAAACAACCCTGAAACAACACCTTCATTTATTAGAGAAGAGCCAAGGAAAGGCAAAAGAGCAGCCGTATCCAGCTGCTGTGTGTGGGTTCATTTCAGTGCTGGATTCCTGAAGCTGACAGGTTGTGCTAGCCGAGCCTTTGTGTTTTGAGCAGCCTGTAATTAATTGGAGTCTTAACGATGAGCAGTGCATGACAGTAGTGACAGTGTTCTGAGCAGGTGTGGGAGGACGCCCACAGCTCCGTGATGAAAGATGTATGTGCGTGTCTGTTGATGCCTATATGTATAGCAGAGCATAGAACTATTCAGGTGATGCAACAAAGACAACAACACCTTTGATGGACAGATGTGCTTCATCACGTCATCTTGGCAGAAACACTTGAACAAATGTTGGGCTGTAAACATGATCACACTGCTGAATGTAAACGTGTATCAGCCGGTGTCACATGAATATAACACCGGGGTGCCGGGGGCTTCTCTTTGACCTGACCTGACCTTTTAAATGAGCTCCTCAAGGCAGAAGATAATCCATCAATTTGTTGAAGCACTGTGACACAGAGATGAAAAGAATGTCAGAGGTGTTAAATGACACAACACACACTGGTTCAAAAATACTAATGTCAGTGCAGAGATTCACCATCAGGCTGAACGCGGCTTTTATTCACACTGCAGACTGTGTCAGTTCACTGCTCTGCATGTTGACTCATTCATATATTTAGTATTAAGTGCCCACACCCAGATTACATGTAGACTGCTGCTGAGGTACAAAAGGAAAGTCTGAGTATGTTACACCTTACACCTGGCCTTTTCTGAAATCATGTCCATCCCAGTGCAGCAGTTTAATGAAACACATGCATTTTGGTTTGAGCACATACTTCATACATTCAACTGTATGGTAACTATCAGGTAACTTTAACTAACTCTCAGTGAAAATGTTCTGACATGGTTTTCTAAATTCAACAGAGGACACAAATCAAAAACAGCAGCGCGCGAGAGAGCAAAGACTGGGGAGTGTGAAAGGCAAATGAGTAGGTGGAAACACTTTCACTGACTTTCCCTGTGAAGACATTCATGGAGTTCTTCAGAAAAGTAGTCATTCAGGGCTCGAAGACTATTATTGCTTCACATCCAGAGGTCAACTTGAACAATGAACTGAGGAGGTTGAATTTTGAGCCAAGTAAGCTGTGGATTTAAATTTAAAAAATGAGATAGATAGATAGATAATAGATAGATAGATAATAGATAGATAGATAATAGACAATAGATAGATAGATAGATAATAGATAGATAGATAATAGATAATAGATAATAGATAGATAGATAATAGATAATAGATAATAGATAGATAGATAGATAATAGATAGATAGATAATAGACAATAGATAGATAGATAGATAATAGATAGATAGATAATAGATAGATAGATAATAGACAATAGATAGATAGATAGATAATAGATAGATAGATAATAGATAATAGATAGATAGATAATAGATAATAGATAATAGATAATAGATAATAGATAATAGATAGATAGATAATAGATAGATAATAGATAGATAGATAGATAGATAGATAATAGATAGATAGATAGATAGATAGATAGATAGATAGATAATAGATAGATAGATAATAGATAGATAATAGATAATAGATAGATTTAGAGCCTCCTGTACACAACATCACTGAGGCCAATGACAGCTGCTTAAAGACACTTCACATTCCCATTAGAAATAATGCAAACACATTAACAGATGGACGCAGCATTGTTCCACCCTGCGCGAACTAATAACCCTCAGCCTGCCCCCGGCTGCCGACACACACACACACACAGGGACATTTTAAATTATTACTCAAGACATGGTCTCACACATCTGGCCACATGAGCTTTCACTTGGTGAAGGCCGGTTTTTGCATGTCGAGTCGGTTCAGGTAATCCCGACCTGACGAGACTTGAGCTCTTAATTTATGACAGTCATGGCCGATGACATTTAACACAAGCCCAGACACAGACCGTGACGGTTGTGATCTCTTTCTAACCTTTTGTCAGATTACGTCCAGAAGATTTTCTCCCAATCCCTGACTTTGCTGCTCCACTGAAACCTCGCCGCCCGTCATGCAGGGCCAAGATGTTTGAATCAACCGTCCTGATACCGAGCGCAGGGTCCGGCTGTCGGGGTCCTCTCCCGGTCGCTCATGGTTATTGTTGGGCTGTGATTTACTGGCATCGCGTGGCGCTCAATTATTCACATAAAGTATTGTTGAAATCTTGGCACAGCACGAGGAAGCGGTTAGAGCGATACAGGTGTCTGCATGTTGGTGTGTGTGTGTGTGTGTGTGTGTGTGGGTGGTTGTTGATAAGTAAAGGTCACACAATTCTCAGTTTCTCATAGAACCCTGCACATCCAAGGTTGTTCGTAAGAAGCAAAAGCAAGGAGACATAAATTTTCTGCAAACATGTGTCGGACAGGAGAGAGTTGAGCTTCAGAGTAAAGTTCCACACCATGGTAGAAATGAAAGGCAGGAGCATGTGAAAAGTTGGGGAAGAATGAAAAAGAATGCAGGCCTCACCTACACCAAAGGTGCAGTGGTGTTTGAGTGTGGAACCACTGGGTGTGGTCAAACATACAAGCACTCAATCTGTCGTGCACATCACTGATTCCTGTGCAAGATTGTTTCCACCGTAAGGACGCTCCGTCAAAACAAAACAAGAAGCTTCATACTGTGAGCATGAGCCATGTCATTCAGTGCTGACCTTCTCTCTCTGAGAAAAACACTGGTGAGACTGAGGGATTTGCTTGAATAAAGTTCAAAAATTCTTCTGCTTGAGGTTTGGCCTGTGATTTATGTGCCTGTCTGTCTGAATGCTACTGATGCATGTGGCTTAAAATGTCTAATATTTGATTCGATCTGCCAGACGGAACAGAACAGTCTGAATGTAGAGAGGTGGAGGTTTGAGCTCTGATGCATGTTTGAAAAATCATTGTAAGGCCAAAGTTATTTTCGTCACTCACAGATGGAACGATACTGTACATACTGTAAATGCATTATCGTGCCAAGTCAGTGCAGGGTCATCCTGGGTTAGGTAGGGTCATCCTGGGTTAGCAGATCTGTCCTTCCACCTCTGTCATGATGTTTACGTCTTATTGACATCAACATGACAGAGCTCCACTGGATCTGTTTTGCTATATTTTATCAAGTACTGTGACCTTGTGTAATGAAGAATAATTGGAAATACATTTTGTTCATAAATAATCTCCAGATGGCAAAATGACTGTGTGAGACTTTCTGGTTTTTAAGATGTAGAATCAAGATGATCTTGTTAATGTGCAAAGAAACAGATTCAGTTCTGAAGAGCAGAAAGATATTCCTTTAATGTTTCCTTTATCAGTCCCACAACGAGGACATTTCTAATGAATTTAACTTGACTGTTGTTCTGATAACAGTATTGGTCATTTTCTTTGGATATATAAATGACAAATACAAGACAACGGTAAATGCAAAACAATCTATTTTAAAAGGAATAAAGGAAGTGGTGAAGAGCCATAACGTTAACTAACTCAGTATACAGCAACATTTACCTGAGGTTTTCTACATTAGCCACAATAAACTGGTCATATCAGAGCAAATGATGCTGTAGCAACAAAACCTCAGTGCAAATACACTGGTGTGTGTTGTTCCTTTTGAATTAAAGTTTTCTTTGGAAAGAGGAAGAACGTGTCCTTTCAAAAGTCTCCCTTTAAAACAACTCATATTTACACTCTGTGTTATGTCCAGCCGGGTTAATGAAATGTAGAAATTGTAAATAATAATTGTAATAATAGTGAAACACCCACAGTATTCTGGTCGACTGCTTTGAATTTTCTCTCCTCACAAATGATAATTTGAAAAGCAGAGCATGATTGGACAGATATCAGGTGAGGATCTGGGGATTCCTGTGTGTTGTTCTGTCTGTGGGACCAGACAGGTTCGACCAGCTGACTCTTTACATGACAGTGAAGGGGTCAGGCAGGGTGGGTTACTGCGTCCGTTCCTGTTCCACCTGTATGTTAATGACTTGTTTGGGCAGTTACATGCTTGTAAAATGCTTGATGTGTTTTTAATTAATCTTAGAATTAATAATCTGTAGATGATTTATTTAGATTTTCTCTTTTCAGCGCTGCTCCTCAACATCTGTTAAATATATGACTGTGCATTCAAAATTGTAAAATGAAACTGAATAAGCATCACTAACAGCAACGTGTACTTACCCACAATAAATCACTATCAGCTTATTCTAAGTATCATATTCCTGAATTATTCTTATACATGCATTTAAGCAGCTGTATAAAGTTGTAGCTGGGTTAAGGAGTCGTCAACTTTAACTTGATTTTATATTATTATGCAGCCCATTATGTCATTTAATAAATAACACAGCCCAACACTGATCATTATCTCTTATATTGTTCAATACCAACCTCGATGTTTTTTTTTTTCCGGTTTATCTCTATCCAAGAACAATATATTGCATAATATGTAGTGATCACATGTTTCGGATTAAAAAAAATAAAAAAATCCAGCCACAAATGTAAGTAGCTATAGCTGCCAAATGCAGTTGGAAAGTGTTTCCCTTTGAAATACAACACAGTGGAGGAAAAGGACAGCAGAGCCATGTGTAACATGGAAGTACTAGTGGAGAAAAAGTTGTACTGAAAAATTACTTGTGCTGAACTTTTGCACTATTTGTGCAACCACATTAAATACTATGCGGAGGGGGAAAACATATAATCTGAAAATACATGAGGCTGTAGCTGGTTTCTTTTTTCTTGTTGCTGCTCGGTGAGGCCTCGTGCACTCCTGCAGAATGGTGTTAAAATCTGTACACTGCAGCCTGGCTGCTCTGTGTGTGAACTGCACCTCACACTCACTGACTCAAACTAACCACTGAGGAAACTGAGACATACCCAGAGAAGTGGACTTTGGTACACTTGAGGAACACTTACTGTCAAAGGAATTATAGTCTTTATTAAAAAGCTGAAGTGGTCCATGTGTATGTGTGTATGAACATGGTTTATGTTCAAGCCTGGTGCAAAACTACTTGAGTAAACTAAATGAGACATTGGTCTGGTTATGGAAAGTTAGTAAAGATCAGATTGTATTAACATACAGTATATAGTATAAATACACAGTGTAATGTTATTTTTTGAAGAGGAGGTTTTGATTCACCATGTTGAATCTCCCTCGTGGTTCCAGCGGCTGGTTTCGACACAGGTCTGATATATTTCTGCCCTGTGACCAGAAAGCAGAGGCTACACACTGAAAGAGCCTCTTTTTTCTTACCTAATCACATTTTTCACTCGACTCCTTCATCTCTCGCTCTCCTCTCCCCCTCAGCCCGTCCCAGTGCAGGGTGTGTCACGGCTTATCTTGTGACAGTCCCTTCCTACCTGTTTTACAGGATGGGCCACTCCTGTCATTCAGAGCCGGAGGCGTGTCGGCTGAGGGGAAGCTGGACACCAGAAGTGAGAGTACAGGTTGAAGTGGCTGGGGAGGCTCCTCCCCCTCGCTCAGCACAGCCATAAAAGCAGGCAGGGTCTGCAGTCAGACACTCAGAGGGACTTGGCTCTCCTTTTGAAGCACATCTTCACTTCTTCTCTGCTCAGACTTGACAACCACTCACCCCTGCAAACATGAAGAAGGCTTACTCCGTCTCAACCGGCACTAACATCAGGAGGTCCTTCGCAGGACCCTCCTCCAGCTACTCCGTGTCAAAAAGCAGCTATGGCCTCGGCTCTAGTGGTGCTAGCGGTGCCGGTTTTGGCTTCTCCATGGGTGGTATTGGCTCTTCTGGTTTCAGTGGGGCTTCATTCAGCGGTGCTTCCTCTGGGTACGGTGTGTCTTCACTCAGCGGGGGCTCTGCTGGCTATGGCATGTCCTCAGGCTGCTTTGTGCCTCAGACCATCACAGCTGTCCAGGTCAACAAGAGCCTGCTGGCCCCCCTCAACCTGGAGATTGACCCCACCATCCAGGCCGTCCGCACCCAGGAGAAGGAGCAGATCAAGACCCTGAACAACCGCTTCGCCTCCTTCATCGACAAGGTGGGTTCCTGTGAGCTTAGTGTCAGTGTGGTAGTGCTGGTCTGAGCTGCAGCTGTCCAAAGTGAAGCATCTTAATTTGTGCTTCAGCTCTTATCAAAATGAAATGACTACAAAGTTTCTACAGTTTCATTGGAAGAAGTGAAAGCGTTTGTGTTTTGCATCATCACAGCAATCTGCTCTTTGTAATTTCTCACTAGATGCAAACATGTTCTTGTCAGTTACAAAGCTGACAAAGCACGAGAGCTGTGAATCTTATCTCTGTGACGTAGCATCCATCAATGAGTTACAACCTCCGGGAACAGGAAAGCTTATAAAAACCTCTAAGTCTGTCACTGATCACAACATTGGAAACTGGCTAAATCTCCCTGTGTATGTCTGTGTACCAGCTGGCCCCTGTCTGAGCCTGTGGAGGCCTCTCTGCCCACAAGCCAAACATGGGTGGGGATTATATTCCACTGACTTGCCCATCCCTTACCTGGGAGCCTGGCAGAGAAGACCTGTGTGCACCTATGCCCACAGAGTCCAAAGTCTGTTATTTGCACATTGCACCTATCACCTGGTTGTTATGGGCAACGAAAATGCAAAGTAAAGAGCAGCTAATCAAGTTACAACTACGATCATACGTCTGTATTGATACTTGCATGCAGGCTACACGGTGGTTTCCTTTGTGCAGAGTGAGACTCTCCAAACACTACGAGTTGGCACTTGGACAAGAATTCACAAAGCGCAGCGCTCATCCAGTGTTACTTCACTGCTTTGTCTTCTGCCGTTTATCTGCCACACCTGTTTTTTTTTATGGCTGGACTGAGTGTGGGCCTTCATAGCTCAACAGAGTATTCAGGATGAGTCAGAGCCACAGAAGAGATACAATAGGTGAAACATCTGCATAGAACATATGATATTTAAAAAGTGAGACTTGATGTATTTTATGAGCATTAAAAGGCTCAAAGGTTTTTAAAAGTATTAACAGTTCCTCCACAGCGAGCATGCAAAGATCTGCCATGAGGAGTTACAATGGTTGTGACTTGGGTGTGGCAATTCAGATATGTAGCTATCTAATCAGCCAGGCAGGTAAAGGTGAGGCGTTTTAAAACCTGATACTACAATGACACACCCTTTAAATCCTGCACTGATCCCTCCCTTTAAACTAAACATTTTTTTTAAATTAACTTGCTGAGGAGCACCAAAGATGGCCGAACAATTAAAGCACCAACCAAAAGCACATTTGTAGACTATTACATATATATAATATGTATTGATGATTATTTTTGGAACGATGCCTGACACTCTTCCCTGCTGTTGTGTCTCCACAGGTCCGCTTCCTGGAGCAGCAGAACAAGATGCTGGAGACCAAATGGAGCCTCCTGCAGGACCAGACCACCACCCGCTCCAACATCGAGGGCATGTTCGAGGCCTACATCGCCAACCTGCGCAGGCAGCTCGATGGGCTGGGCAACGAGAAGATGAAGCTGGAGGGAGAGCTGAGGAACATGCAGGGCCTGGTGGAGGACTTCAAGAAGAAGTGAGTGCAGCTAGTTATAACCTGATGTATCAGATATCGTGAGCAGATGTTCAGAATGGAGCAGGTGGTCTAAAGCGTTGCCTTGTGTTCAGGTATGAAGATGAAATCAACAAGCGTGCAGCTGCAGAGAATGAGTTCGTGCTCCTGAAGAAGGTGAGAAGACATGAAGATAACTTTTTTTTAAAACATGAGGTTTGACACGATGTGGCCATCTGTAACACTTCCTGTTTCTTTCCAGGATGTTGATGCTGCCTACATGAACAAGGTGGAGCTGGAAGCCAGGGCTGATGCTCTCCAGGATGAGATCAACTTCCTCAGGGCCGTCTATGAGGCTGTAAGTTTCTGCCATGTTTCACTTCATGTTTCAGTGGGTGAACATTCGCTCATCGTGTCATTCAGCTTCAAAGGACCAACTGTTAACTGCAACAATTATTGGTTCTGTAGGAGCTTCGTGAGCTGCAGGGCCAGATCAAGGACACCTCCGTCATCGTGGAGATGGACAACAGCCGTAACCTGGACATGGATGCTATTGTGGCTGAAGTGCGCTGCCAGTATGAGGACATCGCCGCCCGCAGCAAGGCCGAGGCCGAGTCCTGGTACAAACAGAAGGTGAGTGAGAACACAAAGGCTTTAACCCATGTCTTTTATAAACACCGGCAACAACCGTCCCAACCTTCTGGATCATGCTCCTGATGAACTTTGCTGTGTTCTTCCTGACAGTACGAGGAGATGCAGACCTCTGCTGGACAGTACGGTGAGGACCTGCGCACAACCAAGGCTGAGATCGCTGAGCTGAACCGCATGATCGCACGTCTCCAGAACGAGATCGAGGCTGTCAAGGGACAGGTATTGTGTATTTCAAGAACTTCTCCTGATTAACACACTTCACTGTAGAAGAGGTATTGTGGTTATTAAACAGTCTGTGGCATCATTATGGACAGAGGGCCAGCCTTGAGGCTCAGATCGCCGAGGCCGAGGAGCGCGGCGAGCTGGCCGTGAAGGACGCCAAGCTCCGCATCAGGGATCTGGAGGAGGCCCTCCAGAGAGCCAAGCAGGACATGGCCCGCCAGGTGCGCGAGTACCAGGAGCTGATGAACGTCAAGCTGGCCCTGGACATCGAGATCGCCACCTACAGGAAGCTGCTGGAAGGAGAGGAGTCCAGGTGAGAAAAACCTGAGTGTTTCATGTCTGTAGGAGCAGCGTTACCTTCAGCTCTGAATGAAGCACTAACTCTTCATTGTTCCTCCATCAGACTGGCCAGCGGAGGCGCCAGCGCCACCATCCACGTGCAGCAGTCCACCGGAGGTAAAGTTTCAGATTCTATACATCATCATCATGAGTGATACCTGAACGGACAGAACACACTGAGACACAGATGGATAAATAATAACGCTGACCTTTATCTTTCCTCTGCTGCAGGAATGCTCCAGTCCAGCTCCGGCGGTGGATACGGCATCAGCGGATCCTCAAGCATGGGCGGCTACGGTGTTTCCAGCAGCATCTCTGGTGGTCTCTCCAGCAGCATCTCTGGTGGCCTCTCTGGTGGCCTTTCCAGCGGCCTGTCTGGTGGCAGCACCACTGTTACCAGGACCTCATCAGTCAGCAGCAGGAGAGCATTCTAGAAAGGAGAGCCGTCCCTCTTCCCCTTCAGAAACTCTTGAATTTGATCTAAATCTTTACCCTTTCATGGTGCTATGCAATACTGTTAAGCATGTTCGACAAGAGAGCTTATTATCAGCCCCCAAGAATCAGATTCCTAGAGAGAATTTCTGAAGGTAATCATGGCCTTATAAAAACAAGGGTCAGGTCAGTCAGCAAAGCAACAGTTGTTTTCTTCCTACACTTCCACAAAATGACAAACAAACACAGCTTCCAATGGAGTGTTAAAACTAAGCAAGGAAAGCATTTAAAGGTCTGTATTCTACTGTTTGACTGTAGTGCACTGATGAACTGCTCTGAGATAAGATCCCGTAGCTGAGATGGGCAGGACGTCTTCAACCCTGCATTTGAATGTCTGATATTAGTGAGCGGAGCGAGTCACTGACCAAATCTGATCACTGGAGAAATGCCAATTGTTTTTATTTAAAAATGTCAAATTTGTGTGACTTTATGTGTTTACAGTTTGAATTTGAACTACTGGCTTTTCTTTTATACTGTTCTGCCAAATGTTTCCCTGCTTAGTTTTGCCTTTCCTTGAGTTCCAGATGAAACTATGTTGAAACCAGATTTATTTTGTAGAAGCCTTCTCAGCATTCTGAAGCAACATCTGAATAAAATAAATCTGAACACTAAAATCTCTTTTGCCTCTCGCTCTCATTATTGTTGTGATGAAGGGAAGAGCTGCCTTTACTTCCAGCTCAGGAGTTTAACAGTGGGATGAAATTTCCACACTGACTTGCCACATGGGGGCAGTGCTGTGCCACTTTTCCACTGTTCACTTCCTGCTTCCTGCAGTCTGGAGGCTATGCATGGACAGTATGTCTGTTCTACTTTATCACTTCTAGGAAATATTAAAATAGTGGTTCATAAAAGGTTTCAAGTCACACAGCCTGACTCATGAAACCACTTTCTGAGTTCACACCAAAACGTGACATTTCACTCATTAATCCCACAAACAATAGCTGCTGTGGTGACGCTCAGTTTCACTAGTGGTTTCAGTGTGTTGCACAACACTGAACTGTACGTAGCTGGTGAGCATGCACTTATAGGTGAAAGAGCATTACACAGCGGTTTTACTGTTTGACTCTCTCATCTACTGTTGTATCTTTTTATCACAGTGGCCTCAATGTCTGCTGGACAACTTGACCTAAAACTTCTGTTGCATTCACCGTTTATATGGGCTCCACTGGAGTTTCCTTACGTGTGTGATGGCAGAGAAATGCTTCCTGCTTCTGCAAACCAGCAGCCGCTTTCCACCTTGGCTGAAAGTGACAGAAATGAGAGAGCAGGGAATCCTTTCAAAGAGAGCCCCCGGTGGGCAGGTGAGGTATGACTCTGTGATCACATGGCACACACAGAGAGAGAGGGACCAGGAAGAGGGAGGGACGTCGGCAGAGGTGGAGGAAGACGGGAGCTGGACTTCGAAGTGAAAGCAAGAATCTATGGTCACTAATGTTGCAAGCACACATGTCCATATTTGGTTGATTACATGTTCAGTAGTTTTCATGTGTTAAAGTGAGACATGAATGGAAGCCAGAGGATCTTCAGCAATGATGTCAGAGTCAGAAAAACAAACAAAACCGTGATGTGGAATAAATCACAGAAAGATCAACTGCAACAAAACCCAAAAACATAAAAGTAAAACCGATCTGCACCTGACTGTATTTAACCTCTCACAGCTTGTGCTTTCATGCTCAGATCGCTGTTAGGTGTCTGTTGATTGAACTTTATTATGTTCCTCACACGCGCTGGTGTATTTTTAAATCTGCCTCGTGCACTTAAAATCTGTATTGGCAGGTTAACGAGAAGAAAAGCCTTTCATCATCTCCACCTGAGGCTCAGAGCACTGGAAGTGACTGTGCATTTAACTGTTGAATTTGGTCCCAGAGGAACTGAAGTTGACTCATAATATTGATAAAAGGCACATGTCAAACTGGGAGGTTGTAACCATTCACGTTCCCACAAAACCGGTTCCATCACCATCAGAGGAATTACACATGAAGCATTTATTCCAGACACAAGGAAATTAGTCTTCTTCCAATCCTGCAGTAGTCCTCACTGACAAATCAGCAGGTCTCTGTTGAATGTGCAGACGTGTGCGTACATGTGGACCTGTCACTCTCTGATCTGGGCAATTAAGACGCCTGTAATTAACATGCACCTGTAACTGATGATGGTCACATGTGTACCAGGGGAAGAGATGAATGGAAAAGCATTGGCCATGGTCTATAGTCAGTCTGGCCTTCAAGAGCATCAGTGGTCCATTCTTATTGTTCTGTGTTTAAAAACTAAAAAACAGCTCATATGTCCTCTTGGAACAAAGTTAACAGCCATACAGAAGAGTATTAACACAGTCAGTCATGTTGATAAAGGGGATTATTCAGTTTCCTCTTTGGTCACTTCCTGTCTCTTTCTCAACGATCAAGAATATAAAGAATTCTTCTCAAAGACAAAAAAAAAGGAACAAGAAAGACTAAAAGCAGATTTGGTGCTTGGTCCCTTCAAACCATCCTCAGAGATATTGTAGCTGGACATAAAGCTGCACTCATTGATTTAGAGGCTAATCTGAAAGACACAGTGAGGAAGGAAGGAAATGCTCTGTGCAAAGTACCAACAATACCACGGCTGGGGCAGAGACACACATTGAATTATATGACCCCTCATAAACCATAAACCACATTTTGATGTGTGTACAGTGTCAAACACACAACAAATAAACCAGTAAAGCAGAAAGAACAACATTGTTTTTTGGGAGGAACAGAAGCCATTTTTGTGCTTCAAACAGCAACATGTCACAAGACGGTTTTGTGACTTGTAATTGTTTTAAAATCACAATGCACATTTGCAATTAGTGATCTTCACATTTTTTACATTAATTGCAGTCAGTTCCATATTTGTAAAACATAATGACTGATTTTCTTATTGTGTCAACACGAGCAAACTAGTTTCTAACTTTTGTGCCATGTGATTGATTTTTTTTATCTGGTCCTATGATTATTAATGGATATCACTGTTTTTACAATCAAGATCTTTCTATCATATGCAACACAAGCCAGAGATTATTTGGGGATCAGGATGTTTTCTGAGCAGAGAAGCTACCTGCTGTCTCTGGGACGATGTGATGGCACCGGATGGGAAACTTGACATTAAGACGAGCGCTGAGGCAAACGTGTGGATTCTGTCTAACACAAGCTGACTTCAAATATGGACTGGAAAAAAATCCTGGAGGCAAAATTTAACTGAAAAGGAAAAAAAAAAAGTACCATACTTTAAAATGTTTACCATCATTTTCTGACAACAAGGTTGCAAAGTAGCAGTTGGCAAAAACAGGGATGAATTCCAGTGGGTTCAGTGTGTTGCTCTTTATGTGTACAACAGTCATCCAGTCAGCAAAACAAAGAGGACAGGGCAACATAAATAACTAGGTGTTATTTCTACGTTCACTGTGAAAGTAATAATTCCTGACGACAGCTTCTCTCTGCCGTCACGCCTTCACTGATCGAGTGCTAAACACAAAAGTCAAGGCAAAACAACCAGAACTCAGAATCCGATCATAGTAACTTTGAGAAAGAAAATGATAGTGAATAAAAAGGACACAGGTCTGAAATTTTAGTGTAGTTAGTTTGTTGGTTAGAATGCAGCATGAGCAACGAGATAATTGAATTACTGTGGGATAACTAGGAGAAGATGAAATATTTACTGCAGGATCAAATGATTCGTCTGTGCACACTCAGGCTGTCGGAGATGAAGATTTGTTTTATGTTCATTAAGAATCGTGTCAAGTCTAATTATTCTAGCACTTTACAGAACATTTGTCAGCTTTTATTAGTTTATGAATCAGGTTTTCAGAAACACCTCTGAGCGTGAGCATCTCAATCACTGAGCAGCGGAGAGAAGTTCATTAGGAGCCTGATGCTTCCACAGAAAATGACCTTTGTTTTCTTTGCCCTTACTGCTGCGTGAAGAAGCACAATAATGAGCTATTGATTGGGGAGGGAGGAGGGGGGGGCGCTCTTCCACAGGACTGGAAGAAATCCTCAGGAGCGATTGAAAAGATTGACCTTACCCTTAACCCACGCCCGGCACCGCGATCAATAAACATTACACCTTCCACAAACCCCGACACCTCGATCAATGCCGGTGAATATCAGCCGCCGCGACCGGGACGCTGATGAGCAGAGTGGGTAAGGGTCAAATCACTTAGTGTCTTTGTCAGCTTGTAATGAGCTGTGTGTGTGCGTTTGCTTATGTCCAAATTGGGGATATACATTAGAATCAAGACCAGCTGATTCGGGACAATGGTGCAAATGGGGACAAAAAGTGGATTTGGAAAACTGTGATTTTTAGGTCAAAGGTTAAGGTTAGAGTTAGGTTAAGGTCAGGTCGTCCTTCAGGTTAGTCTCCAGGAAAATGAATCGAAGTCTACGTAAATTCCCCAAATGTGACATAAGTAAAGACTGTGTGTGTGTGTTTGTGAGGAAAAACACGTAGTTATGAGCTTCAGATGACTTTTTTTTCATTACCCCTAATATATTTATAATATGGTATGATAGGTGATGGGCATCCAGTGTATCTGCTGGAATATTTGGCTACTTGTAACCGTGAAATTAGAACGTGTACAATTATAATCAAACATAGAAAGTTAGACTGAACCACTTCAACTGATGTCTTATCCCCTTGTCTGACTGAGCTTCTTTTTCTTTGACCTTAAAACTGCAATAATTGATGGCCACTTGGGGGCAGTAGGAACAATAGTAGAAAAAACATTAAGGTAACTATGTAAGGATTTTAGTTTAAAAAGATAACCAAAACAAATATGAAGAAACAACAGTTGTGGTGTTTGCATGCTAACCAAGCCAAGAAGAAGAAGAAGAAGAAGAAGAAGAAGAAGAAGAAGAAGAAGAAGTAAGCCAATTGATATTACTGACTAGTTCCTTACCAATTCTTACATATTGGACCTTTGATACATCAAACTTGTTAAAAAAACAGTGGCTTGTCTTGCTGCTCATCCAACAGACACAGAGCACATTATCATTCATGTCATTTAGCAATATTCACTCTTGCAGCTCTGCTTTGGTCTCTACTGACTCTGGAAGGACTCTTTATCTGCTCAATGCTAAACGTTCACCAGCAGCTTGTTCGCTGTGTGTTCAGTAGCTTGGTAATGTGCAGGTGGTGAAGAGTGTGATTAGAGCTTTGAAGTAAAATAATAAAGCTGCAGAGCGGAAAGGTAAAAACTGTTTTAAGTCCCACCCCTTTCCACGCCCACTTCCAGTTAGGCACCGCCCACTCCACATACAGATACAGATAAAGATGGTTTATATAGATGGTTGAACAGATACAGATACAGATAGTATTGTACTCACTCATCTCTAATAAAAACCGAGTAGACTGCAGATCTGGGTCCTAATTCACTTTAGGATCATATATTTTGCTATAGTAAAAATATCAATGATATTCACTTTAAATCTGAATGCTTTGAACTCTCCCACTGAATAACCACAACATGCATTTTACCTGTCATCTGGATGAACCATCCTCTCGTGCTGTGAGTTCTCAGACAGTTGGATTCCAGCAGAGATGCTCAGTCCTTCCACACTCACTTTAACCCCCACAGGTGTTTCCACTCACTGAGGCTGATTGGACTCTGCTCTGGACTCTGCTGCTGCTTCTGTTGCACTTGTTAGTGTGAAACTGCTTATTGTGATGCTCAGTCACACCAGCTGGCACAAAGAAATTCAGCCTGCAGTCAGTTTGATACCTGTCACTATTTTACACTCTGGGCTTCTCTCCAACTGACTCATTCTGAAATGAATTGATTCCAAAATCCAAAATCTTGCTGTTCTGCTGTGACCAAGCTCTTTCATCAAGATTTTCACCCGACTTCAACCTGAGCCGAGCGCTAATCCAGCACAGTGAGTGAAAACACCTGTGTGTGTGTGTGTGTCTGTGTGTGTGTGTGTGTGTGTGTGTGTGTGTGTGTGTGTGTGTGTGGGAGGAGGATCACACACATGATTTCATCCTCTGTCTTAAGTTTGCATGTGAGATCATTGCACATGTGTTTATTGGTGATTTTCATGTCTTTAACTGAACATCTGCTGTGCTATTGAAAACACATCACATGGTTCACACAGAGCTTTGTGTTTTCCATTGTTTGTGTTGGTGCAGCTGTGCAGTATTGGGGTTAATGCGAACATCATGACTCATGAGTGTCCATGCTGACCTTCACTATGCACATAATGATGCAGATGTAAATGTGAGTTTAGTCAAGTGTTCATCAGTGGTGAATTATGGAATCGATGATCTTTTGGCCGTCGTGCTGTGTAATGCTGTGTAATGCTGTGTAACGCTGTGTAACGCTGTGTAATGCTGTGTAATGCTGTGTAACGCTGTGTAACGCTGTGTAATGCTGTGTAACGCTGTGTAATGCTGTGTAATGCTGTGTAACGCTTGATGTAAAGGTGGCTGAAGGTCAATTAGTCCCATCAGAGTTACGTAGAGAGGAGAGATCTGAGACTGTGGGAGGGAGTGGTTTCCTGCTGAGAGACATGAATTAAACATGTGTAAGTTCATCAAATGGACAAAGAGAACCTACTAAAACTGTTTCATGGCTTCACAGTGGTTTCACATATGCAAATGAAGGGAAGCTCTGATATAACAAAAGCCATTTTGACAAAGATGTGATTTCAAACAAAATAGCTTTTGGGCTTTCATTGAGGAGCCTTGGACCTCAGGTGTGTTATTCCATTGTCTGTTGTCGCTGTGAAACGAGCTGCGTGTGTGATGTCACAGTGTGTTAACCCTCAGAGGCGATGGCGGCGGCGGCTGAGTGATCGGCTGCCTCGTGTTCGCGCTGCCGGTCGCTGCCGGTCGCTGCCGGTCGCTGCCGGTCGCTGCCCTCCGGCTCATGTGTTGTAGCTCTTGTCTAGTGTTCACACAGCCCAGCTCTTAAACGGGGGGAGATTTATAGCCGTGTCAGCCGAGCTGTGGCCTCAGTGCAAAGAGCTTCACCAGGTGACTCTGGTGTTCAGTGGAATCATAGTTTCACATATACATTTTAAAAGATGTAAAGTGTCAGATTGTTGGGGTGTTTCTTCCTTTCTTTAAAAGTGACAACAGAAACACTCTCCTTCTGGATTCAGCCTCGCTGCGTGCGGGTGATTTCTCCGTTGTTGACGCTCGCCACAGAGAGTGCGTTGAGCGACTGTTTGCCTGCTGTGTCCTACAGCAGGACGAGTGTGCTCGGCGGGCGCCGCCTCTGTCCCCGCTGACAGGCCGCCGTGTTTGAGTGATGGTGCTCCGAGGCGGGACAGACAGACGGGAGGAGATAGATTACCTATGCCAGGGCTCCGACACCAGCCTATTCAGCCGGTGGGAGATGATAGATGCCCGGGCTAATTTTAAACTCGCTGAACTAAATCCCTGTTAACAAAGGCAGTGATGGGTAACTGGGGCACAGCTGGAGGGTCCAGATAAGACCTGCACTCACCTGTGTCTCCAAGCCTTTCTGTGCCCTTTCAACTTCCGCACGCTGCACAGGGCTTCAGAACGAGGGGGTGTTCATGATGGATCGAACTGAGCCAAGAGTTGGTGGGGGCTGGTGCTCGTGAGTTTGCAGATGGGTGGTGGTGCAGATGTCAGTGTTGTCATGTCCAGCAGGGGGAGGAAAATAAGCAAATTCAGGTCCTGGCTACTTTTATGGATAAAATATCTCAATAACTACTGCAGTGACATTCATGGTGCCCAGAGGATGATCACAGATTTACCACCAGCAGCGATTTTTTTCATTGATCCATGCATCTGATTTAACTGTACTGCATCAAAGGTTTCTACAGACATTCATAGTCCTCAGAGGATGTATCCTCATGACTTTGGTCAGATCCTGAATTTTTACCTTGAGGTTCATGGTCATTTGAGTGGAATATAATGACAGCTTGCCTTGAGTTTTGCCACTGACTCATGTTCCCCTCAGGATGAATTATAATCACTCTGGAGATCTCTTCATGTTTCTCTAGCGCCACCATCAGACATTTGTAGTAGTTCTTAGTTCAGTCTGACAGAACTGCTCGTGTGGCTGTAGATTTCAGTCCTGTGGGAAAACTGCGTTATGATAAACAGCTGAAAATACTATAATTGCTTGAGTATAATTCCAGAGCATTTTCAGTTTTGTGCTGTTTCCCAGGAACTCCTCTGCAGTAGAACTTTTCAAGTTCAAGCATGTACGTGCCACAATGCTAATGTTTTTATTTCCCTCTTGTGTGGTTTTTCTGTTTCTGTTACAGGTGAGGCGTAGAGAAATCCCTTTTGGGCAAACAGGGCAAATCTAATTCATCAAAGGGAATTAACTGCTCCTGGGCTGTTTAAACAAACTGATAAGACGGTTGAATTTTACGATAAAACCCTTGTGTTGTGCAGCTTTGAAGTCTGTAAAAGTGACTCTTGACCATAATCTTATCTGAGTGTTGGTGGTGCTGGAGTCCAGTCCTTCGCTCACTGCACCAGGACCTGAATGAGGCAATTCCATTGAACTGGATCACACACGAGCAGAGATTTTTGGACAGGAGCTGCCTCTGCTGCCGCTGCTGCAGTGGACACCAGCCAAATGCAGTTTATAGTGCTGATACTGTGGCTGACACTTTGGCTGCAGTTTACACACATGCCCATTATCTTGTTACAGTACTACTGAGGCTGCAGTGGATCATGTTTTTCTAGTGTAAAAGCGTACTTTGAAGCACGCACGCGCACGGTTATGTTGTGGCTCGTTTTAAAGGTTATACAACCACCGTTCAGACTGACTTTATGAACATGTTTATCATGTTGAGAAAGTTCTGTGGCAGTCAGTCAACCATAACACCCAGCTCTGTAGTAGACCTATAGTAGGGTAGATTGTAATCAGTGGCATTAAGCAATCAAGATGGATGAACACAAGCAGTTTGTATTTGTAGTTGTGCCAAATGGAGCTGCACTCAAAACAAAGCTCTAAGCAGGCTTTCATTTCCTGCAGGCTCTGTGGACGCAGCACAAGCTGGACGAGTCCAACAGGTTGACTGGAAACATCTCTGTGCAAATGCCTCACCAATAAAGAACATGTCAGAAGGCTGATGAATGGATGATGAATGAAAGGATGTCTTGCTGCTCTTTCATCTTCAGTAGTTGATGTTAGCTATAAACTATAGAACAAAGGCACCGGCAGCTTTTAAGGTGGAATATTTCCTCGCGTGTCACTCCATGCCTGAGTCTACACTGCGGATCAATCGACACATCTTTAATATCAATATGACAACTCTGACAATTTCATTTGTTTTTGTTGGCTCCCTTGTATGACACACGCTTTAGTGATGACTGGATCTTCAAGCGTTCAACAAAAAAAAAAAATCAATCGGATAATACAAACTCTGAATTCTTCTTCCTGACCTGTGATGACGCGGTGCACTGTGTTAGCATCACACCTCTGATTGTAATGTCGCTCAGCTTGACTCTTGAAGCTCACTCATCTGTAGTGAACAGAGATTCTGACGGAGGCATCCAACTGTGATTGGTGATTTTATCGTTCATGCACATTATCTCTCAGCATGTATTCGTCATCAAGTGTTTTAGCTTACAACTTCAGCAAAGCTTTCATCAAATATGTAAAACTATCTAAGATTTATTCACCTATATTATGTCATGTTTTGTGGGAAATCACTTAATAAAGAATTGCAGCAATTTAAGAACTGATTAAATCTGAGCATTTAAATTCCATATATTGTTATAAGCATTGGATATGACTGTCATCGAGGATTTTTCTAACACAAGTTTGTGTAGCAGAAACTTTTTAAAAGCAGTGTGTATTGATGTGTTATGCCTTGGGACCCCGTGGAAAGTGGCTATCTGGGCTCATTATCAGACAGATCAATGGCGGTTGCTGATGTTGATTGGTGTCTTTGACTTTGCAATCTATTGCATGAAAGTCTCTATTGACACCTAGAGCAGCAGCGCTAACAGACCGTGCATAAGAAGCTGAGTGGCTGGAAAACAGAGGGAAATTCTACATTGTTAACTTTTAATGAGATCGGACTTTACTTCTTTCATTATTACATCCCTTTTGTTGCATTTGGTAAAACATAGGAGTACTTTGTGTGTGTGTGTGTGTGTGTGTGTGTGTGACAAAATGTCCTCACAACCTTTCTTGTGAGGACATTTTGTCTTGTGAGGACATTTTGCCTGGTCCTCACAAGGATTATACTAGGATGCCTTGGTTTTAGGGTTAAGGTTACAAATCCAAAAAGTTTATGGTTTGGGTAAAGGTTAGGGTCAGACATTCAGTTGTGATGGTCAGGGTTAGGGTAAGGGGCTAGGGAATGCATTATCTCAATGGAACGTCCTCACAAGAATAGCAAAAGAAACCTGTTTTTGTGTGGAAGCATTAGTTTCTCAGTTAATGCAACTTTTGCGTCGTGGACAAAGTAGAAATTAGAGATTACATATTTGTCCCTGTTAGATTGAGGCCTTATCTTGCAGACAGTGATGAATTACTCCTTTAAGAGAAAATCAACAGCAACAAAACATCCCTTCTCTGGAGCTTCTGAATGAATCAAAGCTAGATTTTTATTCTACTATTTTTTAAAAGCTGTAAACACCAACAATTTTTATTTCTGAGTAGGAGGTTTCTAAAAACAGATGGATATCTTCCTCTGTCCAGTTGAGCAGGGAAACCAGTAATCCAGAGCCACTGTGCACTTGTCTTGAGAGTTTTCCTTCCGTGACACACAGCTCTGTCAGCAGAGACGAATCTCACGGCCTCAATTCAAATAATGAATCCTCCTTCCAGGTATAATGAACCAAGTACGAGTCAGAACGACCGAGCGTGAGGAATCTGCTCGGTGCATTGCGGGCTGAATTGGCAGACAGTGTTTCTCCACCGGGCCCCAGGTGAGTCCAGTCTGTCCTGGTGATGGAGGATTCCTCCTGGTGCGCGCTGATGAAAACGGTCCCACTGTTCATTAAGGCCCCCACGGTGATCGAGCTCTGTCCGGTTCCTCCCCGTGTCTGATCATCACGGCGCAACCTCCCTGCTCGCCAGCAGCTGACGGGGAGTTTAAAGAGACGAATGGGCGCCGACCTGATCAGGTAATAGATATCCCACAGTGGTAGAATGGGTCATTGTTCTGGGTTTTCATTTTGCCCTCTTTCCTCTACAGCTTTTTTTATGGCAACATGAGGGGGAAAAAATCTCCCCAGGTCATCACTTCGTCCACGCCCACCACGCTGACAAACAGGGGGGGTTTCACCAGGCTTCGCTCTTATGTGAAGGAGACAGATTCGTGTCTGTAGGTTGAATGTGTGAAATCACCATGAAGGCCTGAAGGATTTTACTCTGTGGATGAGAGGGTTTTCTACTGCAAACAGAGACCGTGTTCATACGCACAAATACATGAACGATTTGACTCTGACTGTTTCAGCAAGTGGCCCAAAACAACATATGTTTATGCTTCAGTGACAGCGCCCATTAGTGGCTGTACTAGATATGAACAAAGGAGGACGTTAACAACTCGGTTTGTAAACATGATGACGAAGCTCCACTGACCCAACAAAGTCACTGTAACCCAAACCACAGTGCTTACTGATTCTCAAACAAAGCTCTCATTTTAAACCCAAACCATGGTCTTTCCCTCAATCTAAGCAAGTCGTAACCAAACCTTAACCACAGCCTTGTCTCATTATAAATATTATATATAACAGTTTAGACTCAGACAAACAACCTCATCCTGTCCAAAGGGGCATTTCTACACTGTGTGTCCTTCATGCAGAGCTTGAGAAAACCACATGTTTTTCTACCCTTCCTTTTCTAGCTCTGACTTTATGTAAGCTGAGAAATAAAATGTAAAAATATATAAAACCAATAATATTAAAAATGTATTCTTGCAACCTGTTATAGTTGCATTTTGCTTCCAATTTCCAAACGGGAGGCTGCAACAAGAACATGATCCCTCAACAGCTTCCCATCAACAATGCTAGGGTCGATCCCTGGCAGCACTGCGACTGGATTATCCACCTGAAGTATGATCAGTAATGATCAGTCAGATTCAATTATGGTAAACAGTCCACATGTGACATCAGAGTTTTCTGAGTTACATGTTTGCAGCTGTAAACCTGAGACTTCATTCGTTCTGGTTTCTTGTAAAATTCCTGACTTTGAGGGGCAGTAGGGGCACTGGGCAGGACACACCCACTGGTGCTGACCACCCACTGTGGAGCCATGATCAGCAACACAAATCAATACTTACTGATGCTTTCGATGTATTTGTGTATGTATCTATTTCAGTGTCTGGTGAATAAAGGAGTTCCTCTGATTGGCCGAGCCTCTGCCAGACGCCAGACTCTGAGATCAGAGAACCTGATCATCTCGTTTTCAACGGCTGACATTTAGATACATGTGTGATGCTTTTAACTGCACTCAAAAAAAGCTTTGCACAGCTTTCTCCGAAAAAACATTACAGCAGAGGACAAATCCAACAAGAGAAAACCAAATCACATTGTGTGGTATTAGTGAGGTTATGCAAGACTAATGGGATGTCAGCCTCGATCAGATCGGCCTGCCCCATGACCCCGGGTCAAACCGAAAGCTTTACAGGAAACACTGTCAGTGTGCTTTCACAGCAGCTTTTAAGATTTACTTCCCCGCTGTCTGTAAAGAACACGCTGGTTTTAACAATCTAAATTGAAAACTGCTGGAGGGGAAAATGATAGTGTGTCACAGGCAGGGAGGTGCCAGCGGTGGAGGGGGCTGTAAAGAGGCAGCGACAGGCCGATGTGTTGGCACCTATCAGGGGGACATGATTACCTCGGCTGGAGGAAAACAGAAGAGAGGGGAAGAGAGATTAACACACACACACACACACACACACACACACACACACACACACACACACACACACACACACACACACACACACAGCTTAAAAATTGGCTCTTAATGCTGATCCACTTCTTGAGATAAAGTGTAGTCACAGTTTCAGAGTCTAAAATTAAATGCAGCAACTTTCATATATTGAATGGTTTTATCACAGTGGTGTGGGGCCATTTGACTCAACAGTGGACACAGGCTCAAAGGTCAGACAGTGGAAGAGGACTGATACAGCTCTGATGCAGATATAGTCAATATAAACAGCAACGCAAATCAAACTAGTGTTCATACAGGAAGTACAGTCAGGTAGAGAGTCAAGAGAATCACTGAGGACACCTTGTGGACAGGTGCAGTGCAGCCTCATTCTGTGTTTACTATATGTTATAACTGTGTCTTTAAAAGACCACTGCCAAATTACACTTGCACTGTTTCTAAACAGATTTAGTTTTTTTTTTGTTTTGTCATTTTCAGTTTCTCTTTTTTCTCTGTAAACTTAATTTGTGGCTCTTCCAGTGTAAACACATTGCATATTCAAAACCTGCTTGCAATTATGGAAGTGGGGCACAGCAGGTTACCTCTCAGTTCCCTCAGTGTCTCCCTTCCTTCCTCCACTGGCACCACATCTGAGTTCCTCCGACTTAAGACACAAGGAAGAAACTGACGACAGTAGGAACCAAGTGAAAACATATTCAGTGAAATCTTTCCCTCTGATCATCTGGAGCGACGTCATTCGCTGATGACGCCTCCACGGCTGCATCATCCATCACTGCAGGCACAGATAATGGTTAGGTTAGGTAGATACTTTATTCATCTTTATTCATCCCCTTGAGGACATTCATGTGCTGTAATGTCCAAAGGCTGCATAGTTATTATTGAATCAAATTCAAGCATCGCGTCTGTGAAACGGACCCTTTCTCTGAAACAAGCCAATAGTGTGAGCTCATCTATTAAGAAGCACGTACAAGAAAACAGGTCAGATTCAAAGGTCATTTAGATGAACGGCCTCCCTTTCAACATGGTGTTCTTCTTCTACAGACCCACCGAGCTGCAGTGAACTGAGCGCTGCTTTGTGATCAGAGAGAACAAACCTCAGGAATTCATCACGATATTTTATGTGAAGTCTTCATCTCCACCCACACACTGACAACACAGTGAAGTCTATAGTCTGCATCAGCTACAACACCTCGCTGCCAGCCGCTGACAAATTAACTACAAAACATTTGATTGCCAGGATGTAACCTTGTCAACAGATCCATCTCACCTCGCCCCCCCTCTTGCCTCCCACAGACGAAGACATGTCTATTTCATGGGTCAATTCATTTTCATCAGCACTCGTGTCCAGATCACAGGCCGGAGAAGATGCGTCTGACAGGTTGGAGTAATTGAACTCTGAGCTCGCTCACACTCTCTCAGGTCAAACTGAAGCCGTGTTTGGCAAGATACAAGGATCAGATGAGCTTTGAGATGAAACATATACAATTGGGAATATGAGTGAAATCATCTATATCATATCACCTTGTTAATGGATGTGATAATGGAGACTTATGTACATTTACCTAATGTATATTTTGAACTCCATTCTGCACCCGATGTACTCCAGATCAATATCCCCTGTCTAACCCAGTTATCCCAGCATGCAAGGGTAAAGGTAATTTTTACACCTACTGGTTCAGATTTACCGACTGTGCTTTCTTCACAGCGGCTGCCTGCATCAGACCACTGCTGTACTGGTTCCACTCCCTGCCGCTCTGCATCTCAATGACGGCCAGAGAAATCACTCAATATTCAGCCAATGGAGCTCTGATTGTTACAGCTCATGGCTTATTAAGAGGCGCAACACAGGGCGCCCAAGGCAGAGTAATATGTCTTATAAATAACCTTAAAGTGAAGAAGACAGCATTTTAATTACTGTGGGACGGCTGTTGTTACTGACAGGTCTGTTCCTGCATTTCAATGCACGGTGGCTCTGTCGTTAAGACGCTGCTGTGATTTTCTATTGGAGGTTTTCTACTGAAGCAACAGTTTCAGCAAAATAAATTATTACTAGATTTATTAAAAGAAAGGCAAGCTGTCTGTTTGTCTTGTTAACGATACCTAACCAAAAAATGGTTCTTTGACTAAAAGGAATAGTTTGACCTTTTGGGGAAAAATTGCTTTAGTCGAGAGTCACACAGTAAAGTTGATATTATTCTCATCTCTGTACATTGAGCCAGGAGGCGGTTAGCCTAGCTTAGCATAAAGGCAGGAAAGCATCTGACTCTCAGAAGCAAAACAAATAAGGGTATTCTCCAAAAAAGTTGAACTATTCCTTTAATCAATGCAGCTAAAATATGAATGGAAGGTATCAGAAAAACATATTCTTATTGTGTGAGACATTTTTGCTTTGATTGAACGATAATTATTATTATTATTGTTGGTGGAATAAATTGGTCCATGCAAGACAGATCAATATGTCTTATTGACCGCGTTCACACCCACAGTATGGGCCATTTAGAGTCTCCATATCACCGAACCTGTATCTGTAAGAAAACCCACACAGCTTGAATGAGGGTTCAAACCGTTAACACCCGCTGACCTACATCACCATCTACTGCAAGATGATGATGAAGATGAAAAAAAAAAATCTCATTATGACTTGAGTGTTTGTGAGACTTAAGAAAATGAAAAAAAGATTAATCAATTTCATCATTATCACCTCACTCCTTTATCTACACTCTTATATCGATATGAATATCAAGTTCTTTTTAAATCAACACCAGGTGACTCATCATCCCTCCTCGATCAGCCTCTCCACTGAAACTTGTTCACTTTGTTCTCTTCGTGTTCCTCTTTCCTTCCAGCACGAAGGATCCCAGAATTAAATTCCTCCTGACTGTACCATCCTATACCCCGTGATCCCCTCTTGCAAGCGGTAATGGCCGTGTCTCCAGGCAGCCCGGCCTCCATTAGTGACACTGATTAACCCCGTGTTGCCTGGCTGTTCACGGCTTGATGGGGCCGGACAGGTGCTGTTCAGAGAGGGGCCAGTGGAGGAGAGAGGTAGAGGAGTGCACTTATTAAAATGTATGAGTTTTATCACATCTTGTTGAGGCCTCTTCATTTGTTGATTGAAACGGAGATGTACAAGAATGCAGCCGAATGAGATCGGGTATTGGATTTCACAGAGGAGCTGGCCGGCCTGCCAATTAGGTGTAATTTGAATGATGCACCTTGAATGTGTTCCCTCTTCAGATGGAAGTTCATCTGAGAACACAGAGCTGATTCCTTGTGCTTTGAGGAAAGTTAATGTTACATAATTAGGATTGCTATTAAACTGCATCTGCAATTAACAAAAGAACCATTCTGACTCACATGAACATCATCAGGTGGCATCGACTGGTGTCTGTGGATGGATGGATCAAACAGGAGCCATCTTAGCTTGGTAGTTTAGCAGAGCTGAGGCTGACTGGGTTGTCAAATTGAAATGTTGGCCCACTGATGGTTTTAAAGTTGCAGCTCAGAAAAGTTTTTAATTCATATTGAGTGGGTCTTTTCAAAATCCCATAGCAATCCATCCGATCAATGTGAACACATTTGACCACAGATGTCATCTCATTATGGTGCTAAAGGTAAGGTGATTTCAAAACTGTCATTACATCAGCTTTCAAATGCTTCACCTGCACAGAGGTAGAGATGAGCTTGTCACTGTCGGCAGGGCAGACCAGCACACCTGCCATTTATAAATTCATTATCAGAACCAGTTCAGACGAGCGTTATAATGTGTGCATGCTCTGCCAATTTTACAAACTGACATCATGTTTTAAAAAGACTCCAACACTGCTCAAGGCTGAATATAATAAGAGTGAAGAATTATGACGCTCTTTTATATGAAACATTAATGTACAGTGTGTAAAGCTGAACAAAGTGCTGAACGTGATGCACAGCAGCTCAGCAGCTCGTCCATGTTGGATGTATTGCATGTGGATGGACGGCGATGACATCACAAAGCAATCAGACATGAAGACTTTGCAGCGTTGCATTCACGAGCTCTCTGCTCTGCAAGTTCAAGTGAAATAAATGCTATTACCAACCAGATAATGCATCACTGAGTCAAACTTCAGGGGCTTTTCAAAGGTCAGTCAGCAAAACATAGTTATTCCCAGAAGTGTTGGTAGAGTTGTGCACAGCTGAGAGGACGAGTGGATGAGGTGTGTTCGACCTCAGTATTACAAACTGTCACATGAGGAGCAAATGTTTCAAACACATGACATCGTTGGTTCTTAATGACTCGGCAATGTGCGGAAGAGATTCAGACAATGGATGCAACAATTAGCACAGAGGAATAACAGGAAGCTGCTTGACAAACAAGCAGAAGGCAATACTGTCAATATTGATTTGAGCGAAGGTGAGAGGATAATTGATCAATTAGGCGACATAAATTCACTACACATCCTGCAGTGCTGTACACATCTGACAGCTCGTACCAGCATGTTTCATTCTGAGGAAGCTCAGACCTGTGATATGTGCAATGAATGATCGCAGAGTAACAAAAGAAACTATTATAATCACTTCAGCTTCACGTCAGTTTAATTCCTAAAGTCACTCAGTTTCTGGCTTCCAAGCTCCTTTGTTAGCTTCCAAGTTTCCCCTTCTCTCCCTCGTCGTGTCTTTGTGTTTCCTTTCAAGGTTAAGTGCAGCAGAGATCTTGGCTGACTGATGGGGGCTGACAAACGCAGCAGGTAGCACACTCATAAACATTAGACATGCTTGAAAATAAGGGATGATTTCCTGCCTGCCTGACAGCACTTGTTGCCCACAGTGCACCTGTGAATATGAGAGAGGACTGTCACCGCGCTGCCAGGTTCCAACGTGAGCGAGCGGGCGGAGAGGTCACAGGCTGAGTGTGACGGCGCTTCTTTTACTGAAGACACTTTCTCAGAGTTTTACTGGGTTTGCTGCTCTTTGCCAACTTGTTACTCTGTTACCATGACGGAGCCTCGGACAGCGTTGGGTCTGACACCATTTATCATGGATCGAGCTGGAAAGAGCTTCAGCAAGAACCAACAAAGACTCTTTAGACTGTTGTGACTTTGTTTTCTCTGGTGCTTTAGATTTAATACCAATCCACCACATAAGCTTCATACAGCTGATTCCATCCATCTGTTTTCTAACCCACTTCTCGCAGAATGTATTATTCATTATTCTCTCTAAAACACATCTCATTCACAGCAAAGAGCTTTATATTCATTGTGCTACTGATCATATGTGAACTACACATCATCATCGAGACCCAGGATTTAGAGATGAGGTCTGTTTACATGATCAGAGCTTCATTAATAACATGATGGTTATTATTACTATAACAATTGGTCTCACAGCTGTTCATGTGAGTCTCCGGCTTTTAGCTTGAGGAATCTACTTTTTACTGTATTTTTACACATTTGATACCATAACACAGCAGTGACTTGTATTTCAGTTCGAAGGTTGATGACTTTTCTCTTCCTGTGAAATATATTGATCAACTTTTATACAGCTCATCTATTTCAATACATTTGCCCTAATGAATTTGACAGTTTTGAGAAAGTGTTTTATGAGACTTCTAAATGATTTTATTCAATCCTTTGCATTGAAGGAACTTATTATGGTTCCTCTCTAGTTTCCCTTTCATAGGCCTCTGTGATATGCTAATGCTTTTATATATTCAAGGCTTGCATTATTCAAACCGGGTCACAGACGTTATGTTCATTGGAGCTTGCTTTAATACATCTGGCCGCTTCCTGCCGTATTTCCTGAGATGCACTAACAGGAATTACATGGTGGGGAATTGAGAGGTGGAAGGTGTTTGCGCTCCTTAATGCCCCCGAGAGCTGGCCTCACTTCTTTTATCTCAAATGAGCAGATCAGAGGAGTGCTGATGGATTGCTGACTGCGTGTGAGAGATTTTCAGCTCGGCTGGGTGTGCGCCCAGGAACTCATGTTGCAGCTTTTCACTCGCATACAAATAGGCCTGGATTTCCATGTACAAGTTGTGAGACTGAATGAAGACTGAGCCACGAACACTGAGTGGATACTTTAAGAGCAGTCGGCTGACTGGGAATTTGTAATGGAGCATTAAGGATTCAGTTTTTGAAGCCTGATCCTTTTACCACATGTAGCGACTGCTCCACATGTTTATGACATCAGACGACATCAGTCTGGACGTGAATCGGCTTTGCCATAAAAAACACTGCTAATTGCTAATTATCACTGCTTCCACATGTTATACAGTTTGGACGTCTTGTGGAAAACAGATCATCACTTGTGCTGATCACAGAACGACACAGTCTGGACTCATTCTTCTCTTTCTGTGGCCTTGAAATGCACACAGAGTCTTCTATGATTCTTTCAGGAGTGGACCTGATTGGTCAGTGTTTCGGTGCTCTGCAGTAAACAAACACTGCAGTAGAAAGCTCTAAAGCTCAGAGGATGATTTATGGAACATAAATACAAACAATAGATACAAACAGATAGCAGCTCCGGATAATTAAAAGACACAGCAACAATGGAGACATTTCATCGACTGAGGATTGATGAGACACGATATAATGTTGTTTCTTATCAAAATATGTTTTGGCCTAATAAAGAGAGGTCTTAGCATTAGTGGGATTAATATTGTCTGAGAGTCTCATATTGTTTACAGAAGTGTCAACTTCCTGCTCTGACATCAGCAGGTGCTACAGTGACAGCAGGTCGACAGTGGTTGAAGTCTTTATGCGTCCTCAGAATTAGCTGTTTGGACAGACAGGCTGTCCTCACACTGAGGCCTCACACTGTGATCCTGCTCCTGATCCGTGTTCACGGTCACGGCTGCACAGGAATGTGCTCCTCATGCCAACCAAGTGATTAGGGTTTTTTGAAACATCTCAGAATTGTATTCTGTGTCACGGACACACAAACCCTCCATTTTAATTACACTCTGACTCACTCCTTCTCTCCCACTCGTCAGATTCTGGGATGTTATTGCTAAGTGGTCGCCGCTGACGACGTATGTGTCCAGTGCATTCGCTGCATTTCTTTTCTGCCAAGTCCCTGTTTTGTTTTTGCAGGCTGTTGTTCCTTTGATGGCAGCAGGAGAATTGGTGCAGATCAGTTTTGTAAGACGATCACAGACAGATGTTCTGTGTCCTCACTGGAGACAATGAGCATCTCTCTGTAAACCTGGTGTCTATTGTTTGAAAAACCTGGAAGATAAATCTCTTCACAATGAGACACAGAGAGACCTTGCTCAGTTCAACTACACCGCCTCATGAGTGAGATGGTAGATGAGCATTTTAGGGACAAACTGAGGCAAAGAGTTTCTATTTTTACATTCTGATGCATCTGGACATTTTCAACCATACACAACTCGCTCACAGTGAAAACAAAGCAATATTCCTCTGAGACCATGGTGCTACATAGAACAACACAAGAGACTACACAACAAGAGACAGCATACTACAATTGATTCAGCGACTACTAAAAAAACCTGGATGTATGCACAGTAAACATCTTTTTTGCTGCTCGGAGAAAAGAAGACTTGTGTAACAGTTATGCTTCATTGATTTGCACAAAGCACTTTCAGAGATCTGCATGAGAAACGAGCTGAGGCTATAAACACTGCGGTAAGATGCTCTGCTCCATGCTTTTCACTTGTCCCCATAAAAAATTGATGTTGAATAAATAAAATAATTCAAAATGCAAAACTGCCTAAAATTCAGCTAATGAGACTCTTCCTGGTATAAACTAACTGTGTCATAATTATGTTCACATCCAGTTTTGTTTATGACAGCATGCTCATTTATTTTACCATAACTACAAATCATTTGAATGATCTGGTGCACGAGGAATCATTGCAGCAGGTTTAGGTTATAGTTTTGGATTTTGCTTGATGACTTATTGTAAATAAGCCAGTAGCTCTGATGTTCTCATGTTAGCAGAGAACCCACTGTTCCACAGTTGAGTTAACTGTAATGATGGCTCATAGAAATAATGGTCATACACATGAGAATGAGCCCAGGACTGTTAAAAAATACAGTTATAACTTTAGATAATTTTTTATGAATTATGTAAGAACACGATGTTTTTTTGTAACACCTGAATTCCATCTGATCCCGTTCTTGTCCTGTCAGTAATTGGACGAGTGTTTCCCCTGCGACAGTCGAGCTACATTGACATTCTCTCAGCATCAGTTCCTCTGGAGATTTTACACCCATCTAAAGAAGGCTTTTCTTCGTTGGGGTGCATCTTTCAATGAGCCCCCAGTTTGATCCATGTTCTCTGCATTTCACGTGTTTGTCAGTGTTTGCACCCTCCGACATTTGTTCCCATTGTCTCTGCATGTGATTTCCTCTCTCAGCCTGCTCCCCCCTCTCCAGCACCTCATCAATCTCTATTCTGCAGCACTATCTCTAAATCAGCTGCAGTGCTTCCCCTCTCTCCTGCTCCGGCCTCTCTGCTCACTCTCACCTTCGTGCTCCGGTGTTCCCTGGAGGAAACCACTTACAGAGATGTTTTATTACAACTTCCAGCAGACCGACTTCTTCCCACAGCCACTTCACACCCTCTGTTTTTTAACAACATTTAAGACCTGTACTTTATGTTTGTGTTGTCTTATCTTAGTATGTACGTGACCATTTTGTTTAGTTCAAATCTTCTTCTTCCATTTGACATTATTAAGTAATAACAAGAAACTGGTTGTTAGATGAAACTATACAATGCTGTATTTATGTAAGAAAATAAGTAAGAGGAATGAAGATTTTCAAAAATAAACAAATACATCTGCGCAAACAAATTTTGCTTATTTTCTTACCAAATGACCCCTGAATTTCATTGTAAATCTTTTCAACCCTCAGGTTAGGAGCCAATCATTTAGATCAGTGTGTATTGTTTGCTGAAAGACAAGGATCGAAAAAATATACCATTATAAACAAAAGTAACATGGATCTGCACATTTCAGAGAATTTCCTATGACGTTTGCTGAACAGGACCATTTAACTTTGGGGCATGTAGCGACCACGCTGACATGGCACACACACACACACACACACACACACACACACACACACACACACACACACAAACACACACTCTCAATAACTGATTTTCAATTACTTTCCCTTTGTGACTCTTTTAGTAAATGTACATAATAATTTGTGTTATTATTTCGTTGACTTTTCTTACTCTTGGTGCCAAATTACAGTCAGAAAATGGTGATTATTATGATTAAAGACTGTTTAAATTAAAGAATATTTACAATGACAGCAGCATTGACATTACATACTCAGAGATCAGTTTCAGCCTTATAAAGCAGGATATACCGTACACACATGTTTTTATTTAAATGTATGCAGTCAGACATTTTTGACCCCCATCAGTCCAGTAGAACTAGAAGGTGGCGTGACCCTGTGTTTGATGTGAACAGAGGTCTTCTCGGGGTCAGGGAGGATGAGGAGGGCTTGTCCTGCCTCTGCCTCTCTGTGCCATGGATTAGCAGCACTGGCAGGTCATTACATACCTGGAAGCTGAGGCTCATCAGAATGTCAGAGGAGCAGCAGGCGCTCTGAAATGACTGCCTCTGTTTTACCTTTCAACACTCATCTGTGCTAATGATGTTGTCACAGCGCTGGCGTTTTTATGGCCAACTATAGCACATTTCCAATGCAAACACTGCCAGAAGACGTCCATAATTCAGCTATTGTAGGATTCTTGCATTAATGAAGCTCATGACGACGGGAAAAGCAGAAGCAAAGGATTTTTGCTCCAGCAGGAAAACAGAGCGGTGTGTGACTGAAGCTCGCAGCTTTATGATGAGATTATAACATATGGAGCTGAACACTTCTTGGCCTCCTGTAAACCTGTTCTCTATATCTACATGTAGATACATATAGCATCCTGTTAACAACATAAAAAAGAGCACTGAATGATCATTTGGATACTACACTACATGTTACTAATCACATTTCTTATTAAGCCACTGATACAGTCTGTGTAAACCCCCACATACTGTCATGATGCTGCTGCTGGTTTTGCATGTGTCAATCCCTGAATTCATGAACATTTAGCTTATTATAAATTATATTTACTTTTCATTACAGTTTTCTAACTCACCCAGATCTCACACACACTCGTGCATGTTTATCTACGGCTCTTACTCGGTTGGGAATCTTAATTACTGGAACAGTGGAACTTCATATCTGTGAATTTCTCCTCGCTGAATCTCTCGCAGGGTTCCTTTGTGTCAGCAAGCTTTGTGGTCTAATTAGTGCCTGTTGTTCAGACCTTATTTAGTTAGCGTTGCATATCCTCAGGGGCCACGGCGAAAAAAATAATGGGAAATGTGTCAAATGGTCGGTGGCACACCCAGAAATTCATTCTCACTATTCTACAAACAATCAGCACAGTCTTATTGGAACACAAAAAACTTTTTAGCAAGTCTGTAATTATCATATATATTATGTGTGTGTATACAAGTACTATACTTATACAATGGAGTTAATTGTCTTGATATGTTGCCTGCCATTCAAATCAGATATAATTAACACTCCATTCATGAACATGTGGCAGGGAGAGCAGGTGACATGGAGGAAGATCACCATATAAGGACATGACAGCAGGCTGATCCTAAAGCACAGACTCCTGTACCAACAGTGTGTTAGTGAAGTTTCAAATATTTTAAAATGGCAGGAAATATTGGCTCCAACCCCCACAACTCTGTGGTTATAGATAATAAATGGTCGGAGGGATGAATAGAGGAATAGGACTTTTCCAATCTCAGTGTTGACTAAATGGCTACAGCCTGGGTTTAGAGTATTATGAACATGTGGACAATTAACAATGCCACTATTTGACATGGTCATAAATTCATTATGAGTGTGTGTATATGCTCTTTTCTGTGTGATGAAAAGTAAACTTGGACTTTCAGACACTACAATGGATGTTAAAATATAAGTAAATGATTTGTTTAATTCCATAATGAATAACTAGACACAGATCAGATTCAGGTATATTTCTCATTAAATCAGTCCTGCTCTGCTCATAAATGTGTATATTTTGGCCACAACCTGCTGTTTAAACTTCCCTGCCTCATCCAGCGCTGAAAATAACTTGACAGGGAAGCAATTAAGAAGACTTTTTTGTTCAGAATCAGTTAGTGTGATCAAGGATGATGAGAAAATGGGGTCCAGGTCAGGAGTGGTGAGAGCTGTGCTTTCAGTACTTGCCTAATAAGTTCCACTGGGAAAAGTTTACTTTTCACTGAGACATCAAGATAGAGTCTTTTAATGGCTTTAACACTTATCTTGATACATTAATTACCATCTGGGGTCGCTCCATGGGTACAAATCCTGCACCTGCAAATGAAAACAAAGAGATGTTTTGTGCAATAAAGCACCATGTTTCCTCCTCCTGGTGTTAACTTCTGAAAAATCTCAACAAAACATTTCTCTGTGCATTGTGATGAAGTTTTACTGCCTGCTCTGTTCTCCTTCTGTCCAGTCCCAGCGCTTCCACTTAGCGCATATTGCACCATTTATTTTCATTATACTCTGACACTGTGTCTACAGCCTAAAACCAGCAGCTCATCATCTCCGTGCTTTCTTTGCTCAGGGTCTCACGGTCAGTTATTTTATTTCATTCTTGACTTATTGCAGAATAACATTTTCTTCTCGGAGCTTTCACTTTGAGATTTAGAGC